>JBBYHM010069144.1:0-45496 GCA_038381775.1 Adansonia rubrostipa
CATCTCTGTTGCTCCAACTATTTGGCCAAAGTTAAAGTTTTGTTGGTATAACTTCCTACTCTATCACTTACATTTTTTGTTTTTCAATGCCTTCAGCATTTTAGTGAGCTATCCATGTTTCCATCACCCTCTTAGGATTATCATGCATTATTGTGGCATTTGGTTGTGGTAGTTTAAGATTTGGATGTCTTAATTCCCCTTTTATGTGCAAAATGCCTCATTTCATCCTCATTAGTTTGATATCTTTTGCTCATGCATTTTAGGCCATATCCAAGCACCTTGTTATCCTTAATCCATGTATGAATCACTAGCCTAAAACATTTCAAGCACATTTATGCATTGGCTTGCATGAATCATTGTCATTTTTAGCATCCACAACGTTTTCTTCTTATGATGCGTAACACTTCCTTTGTCTAAACCATTGGTAAAGTTAGCATCCCCATTCATGGTATATGCCATCCCCTTGCATGTTTGTTGTCTTCTCCTTTTCAAAATGCAAGTTTAATGGCTATCAAAACTAATTTTTGAAACCCCCTAAGCCAAGCATGTTAACCTCAACCAATGAGGATTAGTATGGACTTAGCATTTTCCTTAAAGCTAGCAAAATATCTTAGGGAAAATTAAGTTTTCCAGATCTGAAACCTTGGTTAAACAAGCTTAAATCTTCTTATTTTGAAATGAAAATGGTCTTCCAATTATTCCCTAAATGTTTGTGCCTTTTTCTTGAGTCAAAACCTTGAGTGGTATGATCAATGGGCTATTTCATCATCCCAAACTACTCCAGGCTGTGCAAATGAGCTTGTGATGCTCATGCCACTCTTTCCCTTTAGTCATAGATGTTCAAATGTCAATGACTCGAGTTTGCACCCATAGACACAAAAAATAGGAGATATCCCCTGCTTTGCTTTGTCCCTTGCTGGCAGCACAACTGTTGCAAATTGAAAAATCACTTTAAAATCCTTAACGATTTGTCATGAATTTTTTGATATTTTTCTAACAAAGCATGGTAAATTATTTTAAAACAATGTCTTATTCACCCCCGGATCATTCTGAATGCGAGAGTAATAATTTTTCAAGTCTAAACTATCTAGAACCTCTGGAATCTGAACATGTATTCCGGTTGGGCTGTTCAGGCCCACTAAAAGGTTTTTTCCAAATTTTTCAAATATTTTTCCTAAAAGGTTCATTAAATTCCCTTTCCAAAAAGGTATTGTTTGCAATTATTCGATACCAAATGAGTTCAGGGTGATTTTTCAAATTTTGTCACACCTTATCCCTTATATGCTCTGCCAGCAGCACTATCAATCCGAACTCAAAAATTTATTCCCCCAGAAAGTGACTTTTTGGGGTAGTGGGAATATTTTTAGGATGACCCTCATCGAGTCACCTTTATAATAGTATCTTGTCCATCATCTAAACCCTTCGAACCAATTTAGAATAAATTCAGGAAGCAAGATAACGCGATGCTATCCCCTGTTTTTAGTTTTGGTCAAAATTGAGTTGTTTTCTCGAATTTCATCTCAAGACATTCAAATGTCTCCATGTCAACCTGATTAGACTCAAGAATATGCTTTGACCTCCCATAGCCTCGTATCAAGTCATAAACACATTTTACATCTTTACCATTCTCATTGATAATAATTTATTTTGCCAAAAGTTGTTGAAAGGCTCATGCATTCCCTAAATCACAAGGTTTTGCTAACTTAAGTTTTCCAACTCAACTTTCCTAAAGAGTGTCAAACGTATCACTTTTGGGGATACTCTAACCTTACCTTTCTGAGGGGATACTCCAACCCTGCTCTTCAAAATTGTTAAGGTTAAAAGAAACCTTCTTTGTCAAAATTATTTGTTATCCATGAGATACTCTAACCCTATCTTTCCGAAGGGATACTCCAAGCTTATTTTCAACTACAATTAATTTTTTTTCTCATTCTTGGACTTCTATGAATATGTCAAACAAATCTTGTTTAATCAAGAAACCCAGATGCATCTCAAAAGTCGTTGATTCAGTTATTCCTAAATAATTGATGCCAATTGCGAGATAAATTTCAATAGTCCATTCCTTTTCTTTATCATTGCATTGAATGATCCATGTTATATTATGTCATTTATAGCCTTACTAACATGATTTCTTTGTGATGATTATCTGCATTCATGTTTTCAAAACATTTGGAATAAAACTAAAGGTAATGTGCCGCGTGGGTATCTCTCCAGTGCCCAAAGTGGAATATTTCATTTTTAAAGTAAAATCCATAGGTCATTTTTATTGAAAATCTCTATATTCCCCATCTCTCTGGGGCGTATATGAGATTAAATCTTTTTCATCAAAACCTGGATTATTGTTATAAGATTCATGCATTATATCGAAATAATGACACGTTAAGATCAAAAAAGTCGAAACCAAGATAAGACATAGCAAGTAAGGTACCGATTTCGGGCGTCGTGAAGAGGTTTATACCTCATCGCACGTAACCAACTCCCGAACCCAAACAGTGAATCTTTGCACTACATAGACCACGGGATTGATGTTTGGAGTTTTGTAACTCCAAACATAGGTTTCAATAGGCATCCGATCATACCTAGTCTGAAATGATCGGTGGCAACTCCAAGCATTGGCCATTTTGTGATGGTCATCCAAGACCAATAAGATGAGCAATTCATTTTATGGTCCCCCCTTACTGTACCACAAGTTGAGAATCCATATATTTTTCTTTTCATCACATCGCTAAAGGAAAAGTCTCGATCTAGAAGACATTCCAAGTTAGAAAAATGTTTTAAGTTGTATGCACTCATAGATCTGCGAGGATTCACCTATGTTACTTTAACTTAATAACTTACATGTGATTTTTTGATCGAGTATGCTATATCCCAATACGATTGGTTCAAGGGCATACACTAACAAAAATTTTTGCCAAAAATCAAAATTTTTCTCTCCCAAATTTCATTAAAATTTTCAACCAAACTTCAATTTTTTATGCCTTAATCATCCAACGAGTCCAAGCGCATCTCCAAGTTGTTAATCAGTTATTTCTAGATAATCAATGACAATATGAGATAATCCTAATTGACCTCTTTTCATGCGCCTTGTGTGTTATATTTTTATTATTTTTATAAAATATTTATTATAATTCCTTTTGTCCTTTGCTAACATGTAGACACCTAATTTTGTCCAGGTTCTTTTTTGAACAAATCATGCCCAATCAAAGACTTTTAGATTAAATGCGCTAATTTCTCTTCCTAAGCTAATTTTTGATATCTTAGGGCTTAATTGGAAGGTAATAAAATAAAATAATAAAACTTAAAATTAGGGACAACTACCAAATTTGTTTTTTCAATGGTTTGAAATGCCTAGGGACCATATTGAAAAAATGTTATTCATGAAGATGTATTAATGCATCTCCGGGTCATTTGGAAAAGCACGGATTAGTCATTCATTATTCTTAGCCATGGTAAGATGATCAAAGAGCCAAAAGATGAGTAGAATTAACATTTTTCATGTACTTATCAATAGAAGGCCTTTGGTGTATCTGTATAGTGCCTTCACGTTAGCAAAAATTCAAATTTCACAGGTTGCACTGATACAACATGTCAAAGTATCGATATTTTGCTTCATCCTTTTGCACCATTAAAACAAAACACAAATTAGACCACTTTCTTAGCACAAAAAATCATCCAAATTCTTACTAGGCCTTAGCATTGGACTTGTGATTGGATCAATTACATTTTTTGAGGCCCAAATAGCCAGGACAAAGGACATTTTCATGACTTAATGAAATTTGTTAAGGGGCATTTTAGTATCTTCTTATGGCTTAGCTTCATAAGTGGCCTTAATCCACTATTTTTACTGAGCAAGCCAATGAATTTGAATGGCAACTAAGCATAGTACATTGTCCATACATGAGATACATGCATCAAAAGCTTAAAATACTTATGTTTTTGCATTTTTGTCTTCACTTTCATAACAGTATATAGACAATGTTGGCTAAACTGAAAAAACACCACACACTAAGATTTTTATTTTCATACTCTCCAACAACATTCTTCAGCTACCTTGCACTCTCAAATAATTTCATTGCTGTAGCTTTTTTAAGGCACCACCAAAAACCTCTCAATAGCCTCCCATTTCATTCGTACTTTTTCTCTATTCAGTTTCTTGCCTTCGTGCATTTTCATTATTTTAGTGAGCAAAATCCATGTAACCATGACCTAGTCTTAGAATTTTATGCATTTTATGGCCTTGGTTATGGTAGACTTAGGACCTTTGGTTCTTTGCTAACCGCTTTATCATGGTTTAATATGTTTATGTGCTAGATTTGCTTTAAACTCATGTTTTGATGCTGTCATGAAAATTCTAACATGTTTTTCTAGGCTAAACATATTCATGTAATCTCTCATGGCATGACTTTTGATGCCTTGCATGAATATAACTTCTCTATGCACTTTTGTGCTCATTTCTTCTATTTGTGTCATCACTTTCATGTCAAAAAGTCATCTTTGTTTGTTTAAATATGATACTGTGTTCATTATCATGTATATCATATTTAATTCATAACTTGTCTGTCAAAATGCTTGTTTCTTTGCTACAAAAATTTGTTTTTTTAAAAAGCCCACAAGTTAAGTCTATCTTACCTCTCGTAAATGGAGATCAATATAGATTTAATGCTCTCACTAATTGATCTTCCAACCATGGAAAAAAATCAAGCTTACCATGTTTGGATTCATGGTTAAATGAGGTTAAAAATTCCTATTTTCAAAATGAAACATTTTTTTACTTGTCTCTAAAAATTGATGCCTTAATTTTAAGGTCTAATTCCCCTTGTTAGTGAATTTAGTTAATAGGCTATTCAATTATCCCAAACTACTCGAGGATTGTGCAAATAAGCTTTTGAAGCTATTGTCACTGACCCTTTTGTCATGAACATTTGGATGTTCATAACCCAAGCCTAATCCTAGAGAACTTAAAAAATAAAAACCTCTCTTGTTTTGCCTTGGCAACACTAGGTCCCCAACTTGAAAAACCTTTTTGAGCCCTAAAACATTGTCCTAAAATTCCTTGATATTTTTCACTTAAAAGGCATTGAATTACCATTTTGACGGTATCTCTTTTGCCCTTAGATCATTTCGGATGAGGGAATTATGATTTTTTGAACCTTTGCTATCTGGAACCCCTAGAATTAGCAATTTACATTATGTTTAGGCCATTTCAGCCCATTAGATAATTTTTTTGAAATTTGTAAATGTTTCACCTAAAACATTTATGGAATCATTTTCCACAAAGGTATCATCTATGATTTAATGATTTCAAACGAGTTTGAAGTGATACTTCAAAATTTGTTACAACCATTCCCCTACATGTGCTAATAGTGCTAAATTAAACCTAACTTCAAAATTCAATCTCACCTAGGAAATGATTTTTGTGGATTTTTGAGATGTTAATCTTTGTCAAGTTACCTTTCCAACAATAACCTATTCTTAGCCTGAAACCTTCAGATAGCTTGAAGTAAATTCGAGAAAGTGGATAGTGCGATGTTATCCCTGATTTTTAGATTTAAGAAAAAAATAAATGAATTTTTCTGAACCACTATTTCAAGATATTTGAATGCCTTAAAATGTATCCAATTAATTCCCCATGGAGTCATGTGTCACCAAATGGGTCCCACATAGCTCAGATGAAGGCCAAAACACAACAAAAAATTAAGTTAATCTTTTACAAGAATTACTGATTTTAATTTTAAAATATTTGTTTTCAGTAAAAACATTCTATTTTTCAAGAATATCTAAAATCTTCACCACTGGGATGCTACAACACTATCTTTTGAAGGGATACTCCAACCCTACTTTTTGCTTAAAAATCCAAATTTTCTCTTTCTTGAACATCCCTAGGCTTTTAATCAAAAGCTCTTTTCGAAATTATCTAAAACCTTCACCATTGGGATACTCTAACCCCATCTTTTGAGGGTATACTCCAACCTTACTTTTCACTTAAAAATCCAAAATTTCTCTTTCCTAAACTTCGTCAAGCCTTTTAATCAAAAACTTCTTTTTCACACTTCAAGTGCCAATTGAGACCAAATGCATCTCAAAATTGTCATTTTGGTTATTCCTCAATAATCAAAGATAATTAAAAGATACATCCCAATTGTCACTCTTTTCTATGCTTTTGTGTGTTTATTTTTATGCAATATTTATTATATTCTTTTTGTTTTACTAACATGTTTCCTTTTGTGGTGTCTCTTTTGCATTTATATTTTCAAATTGATTTTGAAAATTACTGTATCTCTCTAATGCTTAACACAGAATATCTAATTTTCAAAAATCAAATCCAAAGATCATTTTTAGTAAAAAATCTCTATGTTTCCTAGTTCTCCGGAATGCAAATGAGATTCAAATTTTCTTTAAAACATTGGTTTATTATTTTATATAAAATTTATGCATAAAAAGGGCGTTTTATGGAAATAATGAAAAGTTAATACTAAGAAAATCAAAACCAATGTAAGACATAGCTAGTGGTTATAACTTTTGGGTATCGTAGGGATGTTCATACTTTTCTATTTGTAACCAACTGCCAAACCCAACTATTGAATCTCTAAATGTCATAGACCTTGGAATCAATATTTTGAGTTTTGTAACTTAAGGCATTGATTTCAATGGGCATTTGATCATGTCCAGCCCAATTGATCGATGGTGACTCTATGTGTCAGCCATTTCATATTGGCCATCCAAGACCAAGTGGAGAAGCGATTCATCCGACAAGTGCTTAATCCAAATCCTGATCAAGGGATATCCCAAAGGCATCCTCATTATTTTTCCTGCATGTCACCATTCAAGCAATTTAGGTGTTGTCAAAAACCGTCCAACAGCTCGGTGAGTCCATTAGGGTCCAATTTAGAAAGTTAGGCCTACAACTAGCCATGTCTCACTTGGTTCTTGGTTTCTTTAATTTTGACGATTATTTAACTATAATCTATTTTCAATTTTTGTTCTTGTAATTTACTTTTCATAATTTGGTCTTGTAATCATCAAGGAACACCTTGTTCCCAAATAAATAATGATTCTATAAGTATAGTAATGAGGGTAATCAAAGGTTTGACTATTTCCACAACACATATTGTGCATGCGCATTTTTGCATTAGATTTTCACTAGACTCCATAGGAAATTAGAGTCCCAAATATTAAGAAAATGCTAGCTATTTGCCTTTATAAGTAACCTTCTACGAAGACATACCATGAACTTTGAAGCTGCAAATTACCTATGTCTCTCATGAGTAACCCTCTAAATTTGCATAGGGAAATCATCCACTAGATCGAACCTATCTGCCAAACCCATGATGGGCCTAAGATTCGGCGCCCCAATTGCCCTTACTGGATAAAGGAGTGATTTGGATACCAGCCCAGATATCAACTTAAACCCCATATAATGAGCTATATAAGCTTAACAATGTGAAGTCATAAAAAGGTGTTAGAATAACCCAGATAATAAGACGTTCAGGGAAGCACTTCCTACCTTTTGCTCCCTTACACTGATATTTTACATAAGCGATGTTAAATGAACATAGTCATTTGCATTTATGATTTTTCCTCATAATAGGTCATCAAGGCACACCATTATGCTATCTGATTAATGGTTAATGACTATTTTTTTAAAGTAAGATGCAGGAGTATCATACCTATGATCCCTCTTAAGGCCTCTACACTACCTTTGAAGGAGTAAAATTAACCTACTTAAGTCGTTATGCTATCCCATTAGCTGCTTAATGCATGCCTACCAATAAGTGACAATAGATGCACATTATTACTTAGTTGGTCAATATCACCTAAAAAATTTTGTATCACCTTGTCAAGGGCAAGCATAACCCAGTCTTATTGTTGTGTTGTTTGATCGATGGCTAACAATCATTAAACTCCTACAAGTGATAGCATGTAAAGGTTTTCATTTAACATTTCATTCAAGGCTTATATTGCCTTCAAAGGAACAAAATTTTAACTCGGTTAAACTACCATGCTATTTGATTGATGGCTTAGCACTGATAACCCTTAGGTAATGACAAACAAAATACTATCAAATGGTTTATAGGTTTCAACCTAAAAATTGCCTCCTCATTGCAAGGTTTTGGCTCGAAAACATCATTATGTTGTCCAGTTACTTTATACCATGAAGGAAGAGTGATTCTTTGTTTAATCCTCCAAGGTCACCCGAGGCATTGTAATGCCTATTGTTGGGGCAATTTTTGTGTAAATTGTTGCTTTATTTCTTTTTATCAACATCTTTTAACTTTCAACTACTTGATTATTTCTCATGTTCATGTCGCATACATCATTTCTTGTATCAAACATGCAAAAATAATTGGTATAGGGGCAATGGTGAATGAACACCATGATGTTCATAATAAAAAGGATCTTCTCCCTATTGGCATCATGTTTCCTTGATAAGGCTCGAGGCATATTTTGTCCTTTCATATGGATTCTCTCCCCTCAAGTGCCATAATACCATTGCAAGCGTACTAGGGACATAATGATGGTGCATTTCATGCATTCTATGTACCACTACTAATATTATTTAACATCTTAAGGGTAGATTCCCATGACAGCATTTTCATGTTCATATCATCTTGTCATGCCTTACATGAACATCTTCATTGCACTCACTTACATTTATTCATGCATGCAACCATTCATGACGCAAAAACCTATAGGGTGAAGGATTTCTCTAAAGAAGCTTTGTTATTTCTTTTAGAGGTATTAGGATTGACTTTAGCCATTGATCATGGAGAATGATCATCAAGCTAGGATCAAAACACTAGAACATTTGTACAAAGAGGCTCAACTACAAATGTTACATAAAAATGAGAAATTGTAGACCCAAGTAGTTATGTTGGGAAAACATTATCAGCCTTAATGAAGGAAAAAGAGCAAGTTAGTGCAACTAATATCGAGCAAGAGTCAGCAAATCTTGAAGTTCACCCTACTAGTAGCACTAGAGCTATACCCATCCAAGAAGGAGTACTTTAAGAACAATAACCTTGCTAGCACTAGTCTTGCCAATGCACCTGATCATCTACATGAATCTTGCTACACTGCATGTGCATCCTAGATTTCATAGGGCAAATATAGAATCTTCCTTATTTGATCCATTAATTTTCAATCTAGATGACCTAATGAAGTAGGAGAAACTAGATATCACCAAACCCTTAAAAACTATAGAGGACCTTAACAAATACCAACTATTAGAAAAATGGCTCAATGCAATCGAAGGAAGCAACAAATTCGAGTCACAAATGCCAAATCCAAGTATAGTTTCCAACCTTATCACTCCCCTAAAATTCAAGGTGCTCGATTTTGACAAGTACAATAGGACTACTAATATGATCACTCACATTTGAATTTATTGCCAAATAACCTAGTATAAAGAGAATGAGAAACATCTATTTCCAAGATAATCTAACCAAGGTAGTTGCTCGATGCTATAATGAATTAAAAAGAACTACGATTTAAACATCGGCTAATTTTTCTAAGGCCTCTTTGGATAAATATAAGCATATCTCATATTAGGCACTAGATATTATCTTTAACAAACATAGAGAAAAAGTCCAACAAGACTTTCAGACAATATGCCCAAAGATAGAAAAAGAAGGCGGCATAAGTATATCTATCATTAAATGAGAAAAAGGTGACCATTTAATTTGTGGATATAGTACATCTCTTTTCTATGACAAACTCATAGGGAATGCCACAAAGAACTTTATTTGACATGGTTAATGTCTGGGGAAATGATTGAAAATGTAATCAAGAGTGGAAAGCTTAGAGAAGGTAAAGCACTCAATACTAAGGGAAAAAAAGCACCTATAAATGAAAACGAAAATGTTTAAGCCTTAGTTTATTAAGGAGAATCGATAAAGGGTTTTACCATCCATCACCCACATGCTGTAAGGCAAATTGTTCATTCATCTAGCTTGAGGTACTATTCAATCAAATCCTTACCCAAGCTTTTATAGCGGAGCATATTTTCTAATACATAGCTCAATCCCCATGACTCCAATTGGACTTACCCATTAGCTAAAGGGGTTAGAGAATGCTCAAAAAATATAGCAAGCCAGTCTAGATAGAACCCTTATAAAGTTGATCTCGGTATTATACACAGTATTACTTCCCTAACTCATTCATGATCAACTGATTTCACTGATTTTTTTTTAGCAATTAGGGCCACCATACCTAGATGGCCATGACATCATCATGGCTTATGGCTACCACAAAGGGAGTACAGTTATTCTATAGAAGAATATGGGGTTCTAAAGAGAAATGCAACATTAGTTAAAATAAGATAGTTAGATCTTGAACAACTATGAGATTGAAATGGAAAATGTGAACCTAAGGTAATAAGGGCATTCTAATTTACCATGTTTCATGTGAAAAGTTTTTGTCTATGAATTACTATCATTTTTATGAAATTAACATGCTTTGAATTTTGAATCAAATGTTTTATAAAAGTATGATATTAGAAAGTCTTAAGAATACTAATGATTGCTTACATTTTTTATCTTTCTTTCATACTTTTCCATACATAAAACAAACTAATTGAAAGACTAAGACTTTAGGAAATTAGTTTTAAGTGTCATGAAACATGCTCGTACAGCCAAACTAGAACCATTAAACAGATAAAAGCCTTGGCTTAGGTTAAGAGTGATAAGGACCAATTTCTTAAAATTTATAGAATCCCTTGGAAATCAAACAAATGCGATTTTCTTTTAAGAATCTTATCACTGGTAGTTTGACATGTATCAAGATTATATGAGAAACATCTATTTTTTTTTCAATAAACCAAAACCTAAGCTACTAGACCATACTGCGAAAGCTTAAATCACATCTTAGGCTAACACTGTGCACACCTTATTTTGTTCGGGCCAACTTCTGGCACCTAAGACTTAATTGAAAGATGATAGAATCAGGAAATAAAAAATAAAAATTGGGGGATGATTGTGAGATGCCCTATTGCTAGGCACTATAAGATGACATGGCATTGGGTGAAATTTTTTTTTGGGAAGATATAAAATACCTATGGTTGTATTAAAGAAAAATAAGGCGTCAAAGGCCACTTTCCATGGTGTCACTAGAGTCATTTAGATGAGATCAATTTCCCATTGTTTATGACCAAGGTAAGGTAACTGGGGAAGCCACAGGTACATACAAGTTATATTAGTGCATAAATATTGATACGAGGCAAAAACTTAATTTTCACATGTTATTATCAATACAAGAGCGTTCATACCGATACCTATGGATGGTATCTTGGCAGTAGTTAAAATTATGATTTTTGTAAAATGTATCGATGCACAAGCATAAGTATTGATGCAAATCCATAGAGTATTGATACATGCCCCTAGGTCTCACGACTGAAAATAATTTTTTGCTTTTAGTAGTGAAACACACCTTATTATATCGATACACATGGGTAACAATTGCCTTGTGCATCGATACAACATATTTTGTATCGATACACCAAGGCATTTTTGCCCAATTTGGACTACCTTTCAGCCTTTGAAAATTTGATTCAAACATGTTTTTGCACTAAGAAATCATCATAATTCATTGTAGACCTCAACTTTAGGCCTATGATAGGATTTAAACAAATATTTAAAGCCTAAGTAGCCAGTGACAAGGGTTATTTTCATAAAATATATGGTTGTCAGAAGGCATGTTAGGTATATCTCCAGTTGCAGGCTATTACAACCTTTTTGCCCCCTACTCAGCATGGAAGAACCAGTGAAAAGAAGGCTAACTAAGCATAATAGTTGGAGATGTCCTCTTGTACAGGAATGAAAGATAAACAATGCCCTTAATTTGTCTTTTAAAAGCATTAGCTAAGCATTGAATTTAAAGGGAGCTTTCAGCTATCTACAGAAAAGACTTTCAATTGTCTTAGAAGACCATTCAACACCTTTGAAAAAGCTCTAACCTTTACCAAGAATCCTTCAAAAATTCCAACCATAAAACTTTTTCAAAAAACCTTTATCTGTTCATGTAGTTCTCCCAAACCACCATTAGAAAACCTCTAAAAATCAATGTTTCACATACTTTAATCCTTTAAATACCTCACTTTCATGCTTTAAAAAGAGAGAAGAGCGTAAGCTTTTTTGGTATATTTCCTCTACCATGTTCCATACATTTTTACATCATTTTAATAAGCCCTTTATATTGCCATGACCATCCTAAGACTCCCATGTATTATTGTTGCCTTTTTTTGGTAGTCTTAGGATTTTAATCTTCTTTTAATGCCTTAATGCTACTTGGTAAGCCAAACTTCCACTCTTCTATTTTGCTATCAAAATAGTCCTTTATTAATGCATTTTCTATCATATTTCACCCATCTTTCTATGCTCGAGACATATTTAAATCTTTTCATAACATGTATTGAGTATGTTCAGGCATTTTCTTGTATTTTAAGGAGTCTCATGACATAAAAATTCTATCTTGACAACTTTTGCATACTTTTCTTCACTTAATATAATCATGTCACTTTCGTGCATCTTATTTTTTATCTCTTTCATTTTTGTTACCTTTTCCATGTCAAAATGTCATTTTTGTGTGTTTTGATGGGTAATACTTGTTTATCTATGTCCATGTTGTATTTTATTCATGATTTGTTTGTCAAAATGCATGCTTGTTTGATATGAAAAAATCTAATTTTTCAAACTCTGCACGTTAAGTTCCTACTACCTCCAATAGATAAAGAATAGCATGGATTTAATGTTTTCATAAAATTAGTCTTTTAATCTTAGGGACAAATCAAACATTTTAGCTTTGGATTAATGGTGAAATAAGTTCAAAGATGCTATTCTTCAAGCAAAAATGACCCTCTTTTAGTTGAAAAATATATTAAGCCTTGATCTTAAGTTTAACACCTTAATAGTGGCATAATCAACAGGTAGTTTCATCATCCCAAACTACTCTGAGATTGTGGAATGAACTCGTGATGCCCATGTTATTCTTCCTCTATGTTATAGACGTTCGAACGTCCATAACTTGAATTTGATCCTTAAGAAACACAAAAAAATCAAATAATTCCCTATTTTTACTTTGGCAGCATTGTAGTTCAAATTTAAAAAATTATTTTCAAATGAAAATGATTTTTCTAGAATGTTTTGATATTCTTTCCTTAAAAAGCATTGAAGTGTCTTTCTAGCAGTGTATTATGTGCCCTAGGATCATTCCGGATGAAAGAAATATGATTTCTCAAACCATTGTTGTTTGAAACCTTTGAAATTAGTAAACAATTTTTTGTTTGGATCATTTTTGCCCACTATACAATTTTTTTAATTTCTTGAATATTTTTCCCAGAAAGTTCACAAAATTGCCTTCCTGAAAAGGTATTGTTCATGATCTAACGATTTCGGATAAACTTGAAACTATTTTTCAAAGTCCATCATGCCCCTTTCCTTGTACATGCTGCCAACTTCAAGATGGATTTAACATCAAAAATTAATTCTGCCTACAAAGTGATTTTCTAGGATTTTTGGAATATTTTTATGATGAACCTTATCAAGTCATCATTCCAATAGTACATTATTTACCCTCTAATGCCTTTGGATGAACACAAAATAAATTTGGGAAAAGAGATGAAATAAGGTTGTCCAATGTTTTTAGTCTAATTTTTCAAATGCCTTTGTAGAGACATTCAAGTGTCTCAAAATGCATTTGATTGGTTCCCCTACAACACAAGCCCTTTAGGCTCGGATCAAGGCTTAAGACGAATATATATTTTATACAAACTTTGGTGTCCTATATTTAAAATCCTTTTTTTCAAAAAGAAAAGAAAGATTTTTTCTTCTAAAACATAAAAAATTTTCATCTTTGGGGATACTTCAACCCTATTACTCCGAAGGGATACTCTAACCTTGCTTTCTACTAAAAATTTGAATTTCTCTCTTAGATTTATTTAAGATTCCTGATTATTTTCTTAAATCATAAAAAATTTTCATCTTTGGGGTTTAACCCTACTACATTGAGGGGATACTCCAACCCTATGTTTCATTAAAAAATTCAAATTTTTTTTTTATTCTTAATTATTTTCTTAACTTTATCTTTAGGGATACTTCAACTCCACTTCTCCGAGGAGATATTTCAACCTTACTTTTACATAAAAAAATTCAAAAATTTTCTCTCTTTCGGATGCCCCAGATTGTTTTGATTAAAAATCTTTTCTTATCCCTCAAATTACTACCGAATCCCACCCATCTCTAAATTGTCATACTACTTATTTTTAAATAATCGAAGATAATTATGAGATACATTCTGATAGTCATTTCTTTTTACATTCTTTTGTTTTGTGGTTTGTTGTTTATGATATTATTATATTCTCTTTCATCTTACTAACACGTTTCCTCTTGCAATGACTACCATGCATTCATATTTAAAATCCATTTTCAAAAATTTTACAAGGTAATGTTCCATGTTGGTATCTCTCCAGTGCCTAATAAGGAATATCCAAATTTATAAAATTTAATCTAGAAATCATTTTCATAAAAAATTCCTATGCTCCTCATACCTTTGTGGCATATTAGTGATGTCAAATTATCTTTCAAAACTTGAATTTACATTTTCCACAAAAGTTCATGCATTAAAGGGGATTATATCTAAATAATAACCAAATGGAACCAATTAAGTCGAAACAAAGTGACACATAGTTAGTAGATATCAATTTCTGGCGTTGTGGGGGTGATAATCCTTCCCTACATGTAACTAACTCCCAAACCCAACAAAAAAATCTCTGGGCTTTGTAGACCTTGAAATTGATGTTTCAAGTTTTGTAACTTGGAATATTGTTTTCAGTAGGCATCTAATCTTGCTTAGCCCAAAATGATCCGTGGCAACTCTAAGTTTCTGACCACTTCATGGTGGCTATCTGAGACTAGTTAGATGAGTGATTCACCGAATGATCTTTTTCCCTTTCATATTACTATGCTAATCCAAATCTAAATCATGGGATAACTTAAAGTCTCGACACCATCTATATCGTACATTTTTAATTTGAGTATGCTAAGCCCTTCGGATCGTCCAAAGTTTTAAAGGCGGGCACGTGGCGATAAACACCATAAATCTATCTTATGCCCTTAGCAAAATCTTTTGGACCATATTTCTTATTATCAATTCAACCTCTTCAAACTATTTCCCAAAATCTTTGTCAAGATGCATCTTAGGGCACCACCATAACCCTTTGTCCCTAATTTTCCTTATTATTTCAATATCCTAAAACCAAAATTCCATGTCAATGCAAACCCTTAAAGATTAAACATGTAATATTCCCTGTAGCCTAAACTTTAGCAGTACAAGATTTTCCATAAATGGCAAACCAAAAATAAGGCATGCCCAAGCATGTGGAGTGAAAAAAAGAATTAAGGTATGCTTTTGGAAAAAGAAAAGAAAAATGAAAACTGAATGCGACTCTATGTGATTAAGACATTCAAAATTTTTCCAAAACAACATTCTTTTGAAGAATGACTCTCCAATTCACATAGTTATGTTTGAGATGAAAAATGGCTATCTTTCATCATCTTTTCGCAAATTAAAACACTTTCTTTTGCTACCTCTTTAAGCCTACTGAATTTATTCTTTCCAAAGAAACCCTAATTAAGGATCACCCCACCTTAAAAGGCATGAAAAGCATTTCAGGGAAAATGGAGCAAGTATCTCACTCTATAATTATAAAAATGCCTGACATCAAAGGACAAATATGAAATATGCCAAGTTTCCAAAATCTAGAATTGCCTTTAAAAACATAAACAAAGTAGAGAAAAGCATAGAATGAAAAATGAAAAAAAGAAAAGAAAAATAGAACTAAAAAATATAGACACTCTATTTTGTTTGATATAGCATTTAAGGCCTCAGAAGTCATTATCTGAGGCATCATCTAGGTTATTCAGATAAGCATAAGTCAATTTTCCATGATTCTCGGCTAAGGTGAAGTGTGAAAGAGGCCAAAGGTATTGAAATTCATATTAGCATGAGTAGGTATCGATATATGGCCCTTAAGTATTAATACAAGGTTTCTATGTCTCTAAAAAATCTAAGTTTTGTATGTGGTATTGATACAAATAAGTTGTGTATTGATACATATGCTTGACTATTAACACCATAAGCACATGTTGAGTATTGATACCTCACCATTTGTATCAATATAGACCCTTATTAGTAGCTGAAGTCATAATTTTTGGCTAAATGTATCGATACACAGGCCTCTATATGATGCTTGGTGGAAAAAATGTTCTACATATGATATTAAGTTCTTGTTATCTATAGCTGGATGTAAAATTAGCTTGTGCATTGATACAAAGTTCTTTGTATCAAAGCACCTAGACATTTTTGCCTAATTCATGCCATTTTCAGCCATTGCACCATTGAACTAAAAATCTGATTTAGGCATATTTTTAGCATAAAAAATCATCAAAATTCATATCAGGCCTCAACATTAGACTTATGATTTGGCATTAACAAATTTTGAGGCCCAAATTGGCTTAGAGATTAGACATTTTCATGGAATACATGGTTTATTTGTGGGCATGTTTGGCTTTTCTCTAGCTGTAGGCTATAATAGCCTCTCTGCTCCCCTACTCTTCTACTGGTAGTGAATAAAATTTTAGCCAACTGAGCATAGTACCCATGACTATTATGTGGTATATGAAAAAAACCCCATAATACCTCATTTTTGGCTCTTAAGTCATTAGATAAGAATGCATCATAAAGACCTAACTTTGGCTAAGTAGAAGATACACACTTTCTACACTCTCAACTACACATCCTTTTTTATTTTTATACATTCTCCAAAAAATTTCTCTGCCACTAAAATCCCAAAACTCTTTTTATTCCAATAGCTCCTCCAAACAACCACTAAAAAACCTTTAAAAACCTTACCTTTCCTTCATTTACATCCTCTAAACTCTCTTCCACCCATACCATAACTAAAAAGTTCTTTCTTTTCATTCATTCCTTACTAGTCAATACTAAAGGAAAGGCTATAACCAAAAAGTTTAAGGTTTTCTTAGGTATATTATCCATTCTTCTTTTGTTTTATATTTAGTTTTAATTAGCTCCATCATGTAGTGAACTGTCCATGTTCACATGACTTTATTAGATCCTTATTACATTATTGTGGCCTTATTTGTGATAGTCCGAGGATTTTTGTTACCTTCTTGATGCCTTGGTGTTGCTTGAGTGACTAAACATGCCACATTTTATTTTGTATCAAAGTAACCCCTATTCATGCACTTCTTATCATGTTCCATTCATTTTCACATGCTTAACTCATGCTTGAATGTTCGTTCTAAATGCTTTGGGCATATTAATGCATTTTTTTATATTATGGTATGCTTTTGAAAATAAAAATGGCCCATCATGAAAATTCTAGCAAACTTTTCTTTACATAAACATGTTCATATCACCTTTTATGGCATGATTCTTGATCTCTATTGAAAATTCTAGTAACATTTTCTTTACATAAACATGTTCATATCACCTATCATGGCATGATTCTTGATGTCATAGCATTTCCATGCATGTTAATAGTTTTTCTCTATTCTTTTTATCATCTTTTCCATGTCAAAATGTTATCGTTATGTTTAAACATGCTACCCCAGCTCATTTTCATCTATGTCATGTTTAGTTCATTTCTTGTTTGTTAAGATGCTTGTGTGCTGTACAAATCTATTTCTTTTAGAAAAAAAACCCAAGTTAAATCTATGTTACCTCTAATAAATGGAGAATAAAATTGATATAATTTTTTCACTAAGTTAGTTTTCTAATCTTGGGAATAAATCAAGATTTCCATGTTCAGATTTATGGTTAAATGAGGTAAAAAGTTCTAGTGTCCAAAATAAAATAGCCTTTTACTTGTTTTAAATTGTTTATGCCTTGATTTTAAGTTTAATACTCTTGTTAGTGACATTGTCAATAGGCTATTTCATCATCCCAAACTACTCCAGAATTGTGTAAATGAGCTCATGAAGCCCATGTCATCCATTCCCTTCTATCAAGGATGTTCGGATGTCCATGACCCAATTTTAGTCTTAAGAAACTTGATAAAATCAAAAAAATCCTTTGTTTTTGCCCTAACAACACTATAGTCTTGACTTGAAAAATCATTTTTGTATTGTAAACCATTTTTCATGAATTTTCTAATATTTCTCCCTGGAAAGCCATTGAATTATCTTTCCAACAATATCTCTTTTGGCTTTAGATCATTTTGGATGAGGGAGTTACAATTTTTCAAATTAAGGCTATCTAGAACCCCTAGAATTAGCGATTTGCATTCTGTTCGGGCCATTTTGGCCTACTAGATGATTTTTTTAATTTTAAAAATATTTTTAGTAAAAATTTTGTGAAATTCCATTTCAAAAAAGGTATTGTTTGTGATAATGCAATTCCATATGTGTAGGGAATGATTCTTTAAAATTTGCTACACCCTTTCCCTTGCATGTGTTGTTAGCATTGCATTAAACCTAAATTCAAAAATTATTTCCTCCTAGAAAAGGATTTTCTTGGATTTTTGAAATATTTTTACATTAAACCTCTTTAAATTACCTTTCTGATGTTACTTTACTCTACCTATAGAACTTCTGAATTTACCCAAAATAAATTCAAGAAGGGCAATAGCGTGATGCTATCCCTTATTTTTGGAATTTTCTAAATTATTTTTTTGAGGTGTTTGAATGCCTTAAAATGCATTCGATTGATTCCTTATAGAGTCAAGTGTCACAAAATGGGTCCCATGAGTTTACATTTGCATGAATGCCTCTAAATTATTGAGTAGCTAGACTAAAGGCTATTAGAATACTATTAGCATTTGCATATTTTAATAATTTCAAGTTGTTCCAAATGGATGTCAAAAGTGATTTTTTGCATGGTTCTATTAATGAGGAAGTTTATGTTGAGCAGCCTCCCAGTTTTTAAAATCTTCATTATCCCGGCCATGTTTTTAAACTTTCAAAAGCCTTGTATGTTTTAAAGCAAACACCTAAGGCATGGTATGAAAGCTTTCAAAATTATTAATTGTAAAAGGTTTTAATAGAGGAAATACAAAACTCTTTTTATTAAAGTGAAAAGGCAAGGACATTCTAGTAGTTCAAGTTTATGATGATATTATTTTTGGTGCTACAATGAATCTCTTTGTCAAGAATTTTCTAAGTTAATGCAAGGTGAATTTGAGATGAGCATGATGGGAGAATTAACATTCTTTTTAGGACTACAAGTTAAACAAACAAAAGATGACATCTTCATCAATCAAGCAAAGTATACCAAGGAATTACTAAAGAGGTCAAAATGGATAAAGCAAAGCCTTGTTCCACACCTATGAGTACTTCAACAAAGCTTGTGAAGGATAAAGAAGGTAAATGTGTTTACTTTAAACTTTATAGGTCTATGATAGGCTCATCGCTATATCTTATCGCAAGTAGACCCGATATAATGTTTAGTATATACTTATGTGCTAGATATCAATCGTCACCTAGGGAGTCATATCTAGTTGCTGTAAGAAGAATTTTTAGATATCTTAGCGACACTCCTAATCAAGGCTTATGGTATCTAAAGGAATCATCTCTTACCTTACATGCTTATTCCAATACAGATTTTGGTGGATGTAAAATTGATAGGAAAAGCACTTCAGCAGTTATCAGTTTCTTGGAAATATGCTCATATCGTGGTTGTCCAAGAAAAAAATAGTGTTACTTTATCCATAACCAAAGTGGAGTACATATCTATGGGAAGTTGTTGTGCCCAAATATTATGGATAAAATAATAAATGGAGGATTTTTGCATTACCATGGATCATATACCAATTAAATGTGACAGTACTAGTGCCATTTGTCTAACCAAAAATCCAATTCAACACTCTAGAATTAAGCACACAAAGATTAGAAATACTTCATTAGAGATCATGTGCAAAAAGGTGATATAGTACTTGAATTCATTGATACGTTGCATCACTAGCTGATATTTTCACTAAACCATTTGACAAGGATAGATTTTGCATAATTAGAAGAGAACTTCCCGTAATAAATGCACCTTGAATTTATAAGTTGATAAAATTATGATATATTGCCTTAATATTGTTTATACAATGCTTGGTTAAAGAAAAAAAGGCTAGTCTTACATACCTACTTGTTTGATGATGTGCTCTTGTATGACTTTTAACTCTTAAATGATTATGTTTTATGCTTAAACTTTGGTTTGTTTATGCAAAATGATTCTGATTCCAAGTTTTTCTTAGAGTTGCATTTTTAAATGTTTTTCAATATGTAATGGGGTCAAAAATATGCTTAAACTGATATCATATTAAGAGAAATGACCCAATACTAAGCTATATGTATCGATACTAGCAAAAACCTTTTCTTAGTGTTAAGATCGAATTTGAGGTATCGATAAAAAACCCATAATTGTTCCTTGTATTGACACTTTACTCTCTGTATTGATACTTTGTATCGATACTATCTATTTTGTATTGATACAGCCCAAAATTGTTTTAGGTGTCTAGACATAGTTTATTGTATCGATACACAAACCCAAAATTATTCTTTGTATCGATACTTAACTCTTAGTATCAATCAATTGTATCGATACTCTCTCCTCTGTATCAATATAGACTATTGATTTAGGCAATCCTTACGTGCACGAATTCATTTTAATCCAATCTCAGCCACTGTTCATATAGCTTCCTTTAACCAATTTAATCTTTAATCATCACACTTTATCTAATTTTCATTTTTACAATCTTTGATCCAAAATAGGTTGATTTCGTAAAAATTCACCATTCCCTTTAGAAATTCAATCCCAGAGGACCCAAAATCATTAAAAAAATTCAACAATCCTTTTTCACTCAAACCTTAACCATTTCTTCTTTAAAATCCTCCTAATTTATCCAAATTTCTTCCAAATTTTCGAATGCTTTTTCATTTTCACGTCTTCCCAATCTTGACTGTTATGATAGATTGCAAAATTACTTAGAAAAAACCACATTGCCACCAAAACCCTTTGCCCACCATGTGCTCGACCATTTTCCTTAACCAACTCTTCCTTAGCACCTTACCTAGCTTTATCTACCTGACCTCCTCCCTTTGACAACCTTTCCTACCCTCGATGAACCTTATCAGAATCCACTTTTGCTTTATCTAATTTCTTCCAAATCACTTCAAACACTTCACCAACATCTATACTGTTCTTCGTATGTCTGAACTAGCATCAAGTTCTACATTTTCACCACTTGCTCGACGAAATTCCCCATCCACCTTAAAACACTACCATGCCTCCAAAGACCAAACAAACCGCCTATTGTCAAAGGCTTGTCACTCGTGCTTCCACTTCTTCCACTCATCAACCACCTCCAACCCAAACTCAATCATTCTTTGGCTTATGCTTTCGAGATGCACAGGCTCGTAAGTGATTCACCACCATCTATGCCTGTACGCCTATCCAATAATATTAAGTTATTAACTTCCCCTTTTTTCGGTCCATTATTTATCCTTACCTTCAAACTTTTAATACCTTTGCATGGACCAAATTTCTTTCGCTCAATATTTTGGTTCGCGAGAATCTTGTTCATGCCTTCTTTAGCAATGCCTCACTTATCATTGATGATCATGACCATGTCATTGCGTACCCCAAACAATATAGCCACCCTCTTTCCTTTGGTTGAACATTTACTTTATCTTATCATTTTCCATATGCTCATCCATACGGCACCAAATGCACCTTGATTAGTGATTCTGACTATTGATGGCTCAATATGATTCAAACTGGGAATTGTCCAAACCTAGCCCATTTTATCTTTACAGACTGTGTCTTTTGTGTTCATGGTTGTCATAGGCTCCTACATGGATGGCATTAAGCTATTACTTCGACACTCAAGGTCTTGACCTTTCTTGTGACCCTGGGATTATAGTATCTTCTTATCGCTATATAGGATGCAAATCCATGGGGTTTGCCGGGTATGAAATTCAAGGCGTCGACTTCGTTCCCAAGGTTCATCGATAACCACCTCCACCACTTGAACAACTAGATGCTTCTACTCCCATTGACCATGATGATGATGATATGGAGCCTGATATGCCTCCTCTACCCTTGGCTCTTGACACCTCGTCATTCATGCCCATAGACCTCCAACATATGTACGATTCCATCATGGGCATCTTGATACATGGGAGCGATGTTTTGACTCTTAGGATCATTGCTTTGATTCCATTGATGCTTGCCTTTCTAGTCTCAAGCATAGTCATTGGGTATTAAAGGAGGAATTTCGTAGCTTCTCAGTCACCTTTCTTTATGCTTTTCCACCTACTTCTCTACCCACCGAGGATCCTTCAACTAATGACAATTAGTTATATTTGGGTCATTTTAGGATCACTTTTATGTTTCTAGGATTTCATTCCATCAGACATTTTTTGCTTATTTTTTTGAATATATTTAATGTTTTATTCTCAATGAATCATCTTTGCTTTTGCACACTCTGATTGTATTTTCTCCATTACTTTGAATTATCCATTCTCATGTTTTGATATAACAAAAAGATGGGAGAAATGTCATAAATTTGTGAAATATGTCTTGCATCTATTGATATAATGATATTGTTGTGTTGGAACCAAATAATTATGTTTACATGCCATTGCTTGATATGTGAAAAATGGGCAATATCGTGAATTTAAAATGTTGTAGCTTTAAAGGACCCTTTTTCTCAAATTAAAACTTTTGAAAACCATTGCTTTTATTAAGGGGAACTTTTTCCATTACAAAACTTAAAAATAAAGGGGGAATAATTAACAAGCAAATTTATCTTAAGTTTTGTTATACCAAAAAGGAGGGACAATGATGGCCTTGAATTCATTTTGGTTTTGATATAACAAACAACTAAAGCTAAATTAATTTGTACTCAACTATTTCTAACTTAGAACTTATGTTAAATTGAAAAATATTTTGAAAAAGTACTAAGTTTCTATTTTCTCAAAAAGATATGTTCCAAAATGCATATTTATACTTAGAATATTTTTAGATATGTTTGAGTCAATATTAAGCCAAGAAAAGTCATTTTACAAAGGATTTTAGAGGTATGTACCAACATAATGCATAATCGTATCGATATTATGCTTAACTCAATTGTATTGATACATATCCGCATGTATCAATACATTGCAGTGAGTATCGATACTCACCTTATATGTATTGATGCATTGCTTGGCAGTAGCGAAGGTTTCACTAAAATCCTAAAAAATATCGATATGTGGTGTCGTATCGATATAACTTGGCAAGTATCGATACTTAGCCTTTTGTATTGATACAATAGGCTGTAACGGTCACACTTTTAACTCTTGTATTGATACTATTGGTATTATATCGATACAATAGCATAGGTCTAAATGGAAATAAGCATTTATAAAGGCTACAGCGGCTCTCCAACCATCTCATTTAATGCCCAATGTTTATGAATCAATTCCTAGCTATCAATAGAGGTTCCCAACAGCTGAAGAAGTATGAGATAAAAAAAGATCAATCAAGCATTGAATAACAAAAGCTCAAAGTCTTAAATTCTTTATTTTCCTTAGATCAAATTTATACTCTTTCAAGTTAATTTGTCTCATCCACTTTGTACTTAAATTCCAGCAAATAACCACCTACTAAAGGTTCAAATTGTTTGCAAATAATTTATTCACATCACAAAGAAGGTTGTATGAAAGTGAGCAAAAACACTTAAGAATTTAGGATAGAATTTTTAAAAGGACTGAAAGGTTTTATCTAAGCCTTAAAAGAGAGAGTTGCAAGGTTATACTTTAGCCTTAAAGGTAATAATGTCATTAGTGAATTCTGGGAATCACCTTGGCAAGGAAGTGCCAAGAAGAGAGGACGTAGGTGTAGAATTCAAGGATGAACCTTTATATATTGATTGTTTGTTTTTCTTATCCTTAACTCTTTTTTACTTACAATTTAAACTTTAATAAAAGATGAATTCTTTATCAACTTCTTGTAGAACCAATTCACCCCTTCTTGGTTTAATCTTTTCCTTGAGCTAACAAATCCAAGTGTTTAATTTTCTATCCCTACTCATTTATTTCTATTTACAATAAAAATTTTACTAAAACCTAAAAATCAAAGATAAGTAGTGGAACATACCAAATAGCATGAGCGAATCATCTTAAAAGCACTTTGATCATCTCTATAAAATAAGAAAGAAAGAAATCAAATTCCATACCTCAATCTGAAGATGTCCATCTTCTTGGATTAAATGGGCTCTACTTCCATCTTGTACACTGAGCCTAGTTGTATCAAAACAAAGTTGTCCACACTTCTAGCCTCTAATGTTGATCTACACAATGACCTAGAAAACCTTCGTAAGAGAAAGGCTCATTTATGCCAAAATCTATGTTAGCGGATTAGGTTTCAAAACCCTTCCCAAGCAATCTCTCTATGCGTAAAAAATAAAAAAAATAGTGAAAAAACAATTTCCTATCAAAAGCCAAAGAAGATGGAGCAAAAGAAAATAAAATGGTACAAAATCTCTTTTGGGAAGATGAAAAAGAGCCTTTAGGGTTTCTTATATGTTAGGGATGACACAAAGTAGGGTTTAGATACCCAAGGTTAAGTTTATTCATATTTACACTTTAGCCCTTTATTTTTGAATAATTTAAAAAACTCTAGAGTAACTTTTACTTTCTAGGTAATTTAACCTATGTTTTAATTTAATTTCATAAAATCACCTTTATGTATGTGATCAATTAAGCTTTCATCATATTAGCAATAAATATAAAATTAATTTATATTTACATTACAGATTGGCATCTAGCAATGCATTGTGGGCATGTGATATGCATAAAGAGTCAAATTGGTTTTAACGGGCGTTTCAGTGTACAGTATCTCAATGTAATCCAATCCTTTTATCATATTTCCCAGACTAGGCAAAAGTTTGGTGCAATGTCTACTTTCGACCTATTCAATATTAGTATGCAGCTCGTATGTTTTAACTTCATAATCGATATTGCCTGGGCCAAGGTTTTTGAGTTAACACGGGCCAGGTACAAGCCAGATATGTCCTCTTAAATCACTTAGGGTGATGAATCGTCTTTAGACCATTCATTCAGTTTTAGTAACCTTCGTATCATACCCAAAGCCACCCTTATTTTGGATTCATCTTTATGAACTCATTCACGATGATATTTAAGCATGATATTTCACATACAAGGTGACTTAGTGTCATAAGTCTAAGGATCATTTACATTGTTGACACATTAGAGTATTTCCATAGACACTTGAATGAAATACCAAATGGAACTCTCATAGCAGGTCATGTTTGGTGTACTTGTTCTCATAACAAGCACCCATATGATGTCCCAAAGTATCTTTATATTTTAACTCATGAGATTTAAGCTTACATATACCAATCTTTGTGCATTGTTAATGCCTTGTCTTGACAATACGATGACAATAAATGTTTTTTGAAGCATAACTTTAATGCATAGGGATCTTATAATTGTAACTCTTTACAATTCCTTTGCAAAGCTAATGTGTTTCATAAGCTTTATCTATATAAGAAGTAAACTACTAATTATGTATTAATTTTATGGATAAAGAAATACTTCATATTATAGTAAACATATATAATGGATGTTACATGGACTAACTAATAGCTAGTGTTTTAAAAGCAAATCCAATTGGCTTACAGGGCTTACGCTAGCAATCTCCCAGTAGCACTAAAACAATCACCTATGTCTAAGCCTTGTACTCTCTACATGGTGATCGTGTTTCTGTTAGGGTAGAACCTTAGTGAAAGGATTAACTACATTATCCTTAGTGGGTACTTGTTCTATACTAACATCACATCTTTCTAATTATGTCTTTATGACATGATATTATCATAATACATGCTTGGATTTATGATAAGACCTTAGTTGCTTAGCTTATGCTATGGCTCCATTGCTATCATAGTAAAATGGTATTGGATCAATAATGCTTGGAACCACACCAAGTTCAGTAATGAACTTCTTTATCCAAACTGCCTTATTTGTAGCCTTACAACAGAGATGTATTTGGCTTTAGTTGTTGAATCAGTAACTATCGCCTGTTTGGAACTTTTCTAACTAATCGTAGCTCTATCAAAGGTGAATACATAACCACTTGCAACTTGGAGTCATCCTAATCTGATTGGAAGATAGCATCAGTATAGCAACTTACTTAGAGCTCAACCCTTCCATAAACCAGAAAGATATCCTTAGTTCTTCATAGGTACTTCAGGATATTCTTCACAGTGGTCTAGTGACCCTTACCAGGATTGCTTTGGTATTTTTTTGTGATACATAGAGCATATGATATATTTGGTCTAGTGCATAAGACGGCATACATGATGGATCCAACTATCAAGGCATATGGAATCTCATCCATCCATGCCTTTCATTTGATGTTTTATGACATCTCTTTTGAGTAATGCATAGCATGAACCATAGGCAAGTTTCCTCTCGCAGAGTTTCCATCTTAAACCTTGTAAGAATCTTGTCTATGTATAATGATTAGGACAAGCCGAGCATTCATTTTAATCTATCTCTATAGATCTTAATTCCTAGAATAAATATTATTTCTCCTACATCTTTCATGGGGAATTGTTTGGATAGCTAGACCTTAGTGGTTTGCAGCATAAGTGTGTCTTTTCCCATAAGCAATATGTCATTAACATATAACAAAAGGAAAACAATTGTCTACCTATTTATTTTTTTATAAACACATGGATCACAAAGTTTCTTCTTGAAGCCAAATTCTTTAATTACTTCATGGAATCTGATGTTCCAAACTCAATGATGCTTGCTTTAATCCATGAATAGATCTCCTTAGCTTATATATCTGATCTGGATTTGAGTTGGATATAAAACATTTAGGTATGTCATGTACACCTCTTCTTGTAGATGCTCTATTAAGGAATGCTATTTTTACATAAATTTACCAAATCTTTTTATCATAATATGCTACTATTGCAAGCAATGTCCCAATGGATTTACATGGAAACTGGTAAAAAAGTTTCCTCATAATCAATGCCTTCAACTTCATTATAACCTTTTGCCATTGGTCTAGCCTTTTATGCTTGCACGTTGCCATCCACATCAATCTTTCTTTTAAAGACCCACTTGCATCTATGGGTTTTTATTCCTTTAGATGGGTCAACCCAAGTCCATACTAGTTAACTAATCCATTTTAGACTTCATGGAATCAAATCTTTTTTTGAAATCAATGTCAAATATTATTTCCTTATAGCTGGTGAGATTAGTATCACAAGGCAAGCCTTCTTATTCCATGAGAAATCCATATCTCTTTGGAGCTTACTTGATCCATCCTGATTGTCGAAGTACTTGTATTTCTTGAGTTTTGGGTAGAGCATCCAATGCTTCATCCCTCAACTCTAGTTACAAAGAAATGTCAACTTTTGATTTTAAATGTCTTCAAGATTAGTCTTATTCCCACTAAATTCTTCTAGTAGAAACTTTCTCTTTAAAAGAACAACATCTTTTAAAATAACTATCATTTGTTCAAATAGGATGTAAAAGTGATATCCAACTATTTCTTTTGGATATCCCACAAGCTTACATCTGTTTGACCTAGCTTTGAGCTTGTTAAACATTGTTTTCTTCACATATACAGGATAGTGCCAAATCTTAATGTGAGACATATATGACCTTTTACCATGCCACATCTCATATGGTGTCTTATCCACAGATTGGGTTAGAACTCTATTTAAAATATAGGTAGTAGTGTTTAAAGCATATCCCCGAAAGGATATCAAAAGGTCTACTTTAGACATCATGGAATCAACCATGTCCAAAAAGGTTTAATTTTTCCTCTTAGACACTCTGTGGTGTTATAGAGTTCTAGATGACATCTATTAGGATAAAATGCCATTCTCTATTAGAGTTTAACTGATGAAGTCTTGAGAAAAGTGGTTGCAAAAATGACTACTATAAGGCTATGGAACAAGCTAGAAAGCAAGTATTAAAAGAAATCCTTTACCAAAAGATTGTATTAGAAGCAGTGTTTGTATACCTTTCAGATGATAGAAAATATGCATGTAAAAGATCATCTTAACACCTAAGAATTCCTAACTTAAGTGTTCTCTTCCTCTATCAGATCTAAATGTTAAAATTCTTTTCCTAGTTTGTTTCTCTCTTTCAACCATAAACTCTTTGAACTTTTCAAAACCTTCAGACTTGTACTTTATAAAGTACACATTCCTATACCTAGAGTAATAGTCAGTAAAGGTAATGAAGTATGAGTACCCATTTCTAGCCATTGCTTTTATTAGTCCACATACATCAAAATGTATTAGGCCCAATAAATCATCCACCCTTTCACTTTTACTAGTGAAGAGAGTCTTAGTCATCATGCCAAGGAGACAACATTCACATGTCCCATATAATTCATAAACAAGGTAGCCTTGTTTGTGTAACTAGCTACTCAAATCTTATTAAAATTTTAAGCCTAAGGTGCTAGATATAAGTCTTTGTTAAATCATTCTTCTTTGCTTTCTTCACATTGATGTTGAATAAAGGCATTTTAGGATCTAATACAAATAACCATTTCTTTAATGACGTTGATCCATAGACCATGCCATTTAGAATGATAGTGCAACTATTGTTTTTCGTTCTAAAGTCAAAATCATCATTATTAGTGAGGTATGATACCAAAATAATGTTTCTAGATAATCTAGGAAATAAAGACATTCTTTTTGTTCGAAGGTCATGCTCAAAATAATGATAAGGTGCAAGTTCCAATGGCATCGGTTGCAACTTTTGCTCTATTGCCTCTTCTTAGAATTACCTTATTTGATCCCAATCTTTTACTATTCTTTAACAAACTTATGTCATTACATACGTGTGACCCACATCCTAATCAATTGTTTAGATAGTGGAATCAATAGTAGAGTAATTCAACTCTATCAGGTGAATGTAAGCTACCTTCCTTTTATTGAGAACTTTTCTTAATGTGACTTACCAATCCAAACACTTTGGGCTAATAGCGTCAAGTATGCCTTATAGTATAATTATCATAATCACTGTTATCAACAACCTAGTATGAAATACGTATAAATTAGTTTTTATGTATTAAACCAAGGTATTAGATCTTTATTGGCCTTTCTACTAATTTTTTATAATAATAGCCCTCACTACTATATTTCTAGTGTGCTGGGACCCTTTTCAACATATTGCAATCTTAAGTGACTTAACAAATCACGAGAAGCCTAGTTAGGTAGGCAACATAACTTACCAATTGCATCGCTATGCAACTCTTAGATCAGCTAAGTGATAACTCCTTGTCTAAATGTATCATATACATTTTGCCTAACCTTTGCCTCTAATGCTATGTGGTCAAGTTGTACGCATCTGGACAACACAACATTAGTTGAGTAAGACCTATTATTCATAACTTAAGTAGTGCAGGCAGCAGTGACTAACTCAACAAATCCCAATGGCTAGAACTTGGGTATCTTATTAGGAATAATGGAAGGCATCTTTATCATGCTTAGCATGTGACTTAATATTATATGAGGGATTCTATTTGTTCATTTTATCTTTTAATTTAAGGTCTCATCATATTTGCATGCATAGCATATTATGTTATAGCATAAAATAAATCCACCATCATGTATTCTACTTAGATGATTTCAAACTTTATTAATGTAATCTTTTCAAGCCACCAAAGAAGATTACTCGATCAATTTCTAGGTGATTAGAAACAAAGTCTTCATAAGTTTTCTTGCAACCTCCTAGGCTTGTTGGTGTCTATGCTTGGATCTCTATCTTTAGGATACAAAATTTTTCTTGATTAATCCTAGTTTTACATTTATATGTTACCTAATTACATTTATAATAAAGAAACCTCAAGTTACATTTTAGGGGAATTAGATGAGAAAAGAATTTTACATCCTCAAAAAATTAGAGAGAAAGCGGGGTAAGTAACCTTTATTTAAAAAATTAAAAACATATGAACAATCAATCATCCACAATCATATTTGGCCTAAGTCCATAACCATCCAATACATCCATAACATTTATGCATATATTTAAATAAATATTACCCGATTTCTAGTTGTCATTTTTGAATAGTCTCTTTAATTTTATCTTAATTTAATTAAGAAAAAATAATTTCTAACATGATTAATTTTTACCATATTCTTATTAGGACAAAACCTAATTTAATTAAGATTTAATCATTTAAATTAATATATTATACGATCATGTCTTAAACAATTTAAGATTTACCTAATTGGATAATTTAAGCTTAGTGATAATGTGGAGTTTTATTGAATTAAATCTTATAAAAAATAAGACTCCATTTACACCTAACTAGCTGACTTTTAGCTAGATTATCATTCTTCTTAATAAATTATCTTTATCTTGGCTAATCAAATCAAGCCTCAAAAGATATACTCTTAAAAGGAACAAGCTTCCTAAAACCTAGGAGGTTGGAGCAAAGGAGGACTGCAATCCTTTTGGGTTTGTTACCCCTTGTGATGGCTTCCACCGAGCATTCGAATATAGGGCCACCACTAATGGTTCACTCCCACTAAACGTTTGATTTTTCTGCAAAAATCCAACATCATATGCTGCCATTAATGCCACAAATTAAGGTGTCAAGGAGCTAGTCCGAACGCATCTATGAAGTATGCCCACATATGGTATCCCAAATGGCACCGATCGCAACATTTTTGAACCAAACCTTTTCCTTATTTTTCCAAAAAGTGCCATGAACTTTTCATGACTTTCGCAAGGCTAGAAAACATGGAAAAAGTCGCATCAGAAAGCAACCAAAATTCTAAAATTTTAGGTTGCTCAAAAACCACCAAACTAAAGCGATTCTTGTGCAAACAACAGTCCAACATGGATAATCAGATTTAATCACTATAAAATTATTAAAAATAATTTTAAATAATTAAAACACAATTAAAAACATATTATTAGCATGTTGTAAGTGTATGAAATTTTTAGAAAAAAATTTAGGGCAAACTCGTATCATTGAGACTAATCCAAAGGCAAATTATTTTACCGTTGGCAACAACTAAGTCTATGATCGATCAAGGCTAATAAGAAGGCTTTGATACCACTTGAAGGATCTTATCTGTCACATCAAATATTTATTTTTCAGATTTGGAGAAATTAGTTTACAACAAAAAATTTATTAAAACTTAAAAATCAGAGATAAATAGTGGAATATACCAAACAACATCAATGGATCATCTTAAAGCATCTTGATCAATCTCTATAAAACAAGAAGAAAAGAAATCCAATTTCATACCTTAATCCAAAGATGACAATCTCCTTGGATTAAACTCTGCTTTAGTCTTATACATCAAGCTCGGTTGTCATAAACCAAAGTGGTCCACACATCCAGCCTCTAATCTTGATCCATATAGGTGACTTGAAAAACCTTCATAAGGGAGAGACTCTTTTATGCCAAACTTTGTGCTAGTAGATTAGGTTTCAAAAAGCTTCCCCTATCAATCTCTCTATGCACCAAAAACAAGAAAATTGGTGAAGAAACAAGTTCTTACCAAAAGCCAAAGAAAATAGTGCAAGAGAAAATAAGGTGGCACAAAATATCTTTTTAGGAAGATGACAAGGAGCCTCTAGGGTTTCTCATATGCTGAAGATGGCACAAAATAGGGTTTAAATACCAACACTAATTTTATGTATATTTGTAGTTTGGCCCCTTGTTTTTGAACAATTCAAAAAACTTTTAAGTAATTTTTACTCTTGAGGTAATTTAATCCCCATCTCATTTTAATTTCATAAAATCACCCTTATGTGTGTAACCCGTTAGGCCTCCATCATATTGGCAACAAATATAAATTTACTCAATTAAGAATAATTTATATTTATAGACCAAAATTTACAGCTAGCAATGCATCATGGCCACCCAATATGCAGGAAGAGTCAAATTGGTTTTGATAAGCCCTTTAGTGTATAGTATCTAGTGTAATTCAATCCTATCATCATATATCCCAAAATAGGCAAAAGTTTGGTGTAGTGTTTACTTTTGATCTATTCTATATTAGTATGCAACCCCTATGTGTTAACTCCATAATCAATATTGCCTTAGCTAAGGACTTTGAGTTAACATGGGCTAGGTACATACGAGATACATCCTCTTAAATCACTTAGGGTGATGAATCCTCTTTAGCCCACTCATTCACATTTAGCATGCTTCATATCATACCCAAAAACACACTTATTTGGTATTTATCTATTGTGAACTCATTTGTAATGATCTTTAAGCATGATAATTCACATACAATGTGACCTGGTGCCACAACTCTAAGGATCAGTTACATTACTAACATATGAGAGTATTTCCATAAATACTTGAGTGAAATACCAAATGAAACTCTTATAGTAGGTCATGTTCAGTGTATTTGTTCTCATAATGAGCACCTATATGATGTTTGTAAGTATCTTTATACTTCGACTTATAAGATCAGTTGCAAGCATCCTATACATAAAGGTTTACATATGCCAATCTTTGTGCATTGTCATTGCCCTATCTTGATAACACAATAACCCAAAATGATTTTAGAAGCATAACTTTGATGCATAGATTGTAACTCTTTGCAATTCCCTGGCAAAGCTAATGTGCTTCATGGGCTTTATCTACATAAGATGTAAACTACTAATTATGTATCAATCTTATGGCTAAAGAAATACCTTATGTTATATTAAACAAATATAATAGATGTTACATGAATTAACTAATAGCTAATGTTTTATAAACAAATCCGATTGGCCTGCGAGGCTTACACTAAAAATTATTCACTATCTTACAACTCCAAGTTATTTATTTGAATTTGTATTTTTAAAGTTTTAATTTGCAAAAGAATTTTGAAAAAGCAATTCTTTTTATCTTGATTTCATTCACTACAAGGTCTAATAATATGTATCAAAGCTTTGGTCTTATTTTGTAGGCTTAACATCCCAGAGAAAAGATCCTTGTCAAAACTCAAAAGAATGTAAACTGGTGATTTTTCATTGGATCAAAAAGACATTCTATTATGAGTTATCCTCTTTTCAGTGCTGAAGATTATGCATATCAGAAAACAAGGATAAGGTTATTTGTCTAAACCAATGGTTATCAAGTGTGGAAGATAATTATAAAGGTCATTTATCCTAATGAAAATGGTAGGAGATGAGGAAATCCTCAAGGAAAAAAGTGAATAGGATGAAAAAAATACAAGTTGGCTCAACTTAATGCCATGGTCATGCACTCTTTCTTTTATGCATTAAGGCTAAATAAGTACAATAGGGTAACTCTATGTCATAGTGCCAAAGAGATAGGGGATAGATTGGTAATCACACATGAAGGGATGAATCAAGTCAAGGAATCAAAGGTAGGCACACTTACTTTTAACTGTGAAATGTTTAAGATGAAGTCAAAGAAAAGCATCAAGGATATGTCTAATAGATTCACAGACTTGTTAACAGCTTAAAGGATCTTATCTTGAAAATTTATCCTAATAGAGAGATGGTCAAGAGAATGGTAACTAGCTTTCTAAAGTCTTAAAAAGCTAAAGTGACTGTAATTGAGGTATCAAAGGACCTCAATTCCTTTGACTTGATGAGCTTAGAGGATCCTTTTTCACATATGGAATGAAAATGAATTATGGACAAGAACAACAAAAAAAGTTAGAGTTGCATTAAAGTTCTTCATCAATAAGAAAGAAGAATAAAAAGAAGAAGAAAAAGAGACAATTATATTTGCCAAAATGTTCAAGAAATACATGAAAATGGATAAGGTTTCAAAGAAGTAAGGTTAAAAAGTGGTGTGCTACAATTGCAAGAAATTGGGTCATGTCCCTTATTGAAGAAGTAGAAGAAGAAGCTAAAAGGAGAGCAATGGTAGCGACTTGGAATAATAATGATACTTCTAATGATGAAAACTTCAATGATGATCAAATGTCCAACTTTGCTTCATGGCATTTGATGACCTATGGTAACCTCAATTATTTCTATTTCTAATTTACACACTCTTAATGAATTGCAAGATGTTTCTGATGAACTGTGGTATACTTTAAGGAAATAAATTTAAAATACAAGAAAATTATTTCAAAACTAAAAGTTTAAAAATGAATATTGAAGCTTACCAAAAGTAAAATGAAGTTTTAAAAAAAAATTTAATTTGAAAAAAGAATTTGAAAGTTTGAAAAATGAAAAACAAATGGTTTTTGAAAAAAATTTTTAATTGAATATGATCGAGTGCACTCATTATAATTTTCATGTTCATATCTCACATACTTGACTTGAAAATGAAGTCTTGCCTCATAAATATATTTAATTTCAAAAATCAATAAAATAATTAGAAAATAGTAGTGGAAGATAAAGTCATAAAAACTATCAAACTTCCCTATGGATCTTTAGAGAGGGACTTATATGTAGTAAACTTTAAAATTCTCAATTAAAATTTAAACATCCATCTATTTAGAAATTACCTTATCCTCTGCTATTGTAATCTAAAGTATAAAACAATCTGAAAGAACCTTAGAGGATGGTGGCAATGGCTTTCTTATGGGATCTTCAACATCATAACAAGCACACATGTCTCACTTTAACAGATATACACACAGATGGTTGTTGAAACCTTCTTAAGCCTTGGTTAAGGCCTGGTGGTTCTCCAATAATAGCTACAAGGCTTGTTAAGCCTCAACCAAAAGGTAAAAATTATACCATTTTTGAATCAATAAAAAACCATGAACACTTCAATGAGTAAGATTATGCAAAGAACAAAAAGGGATAGAGAGGTTGTGCTATTTTAGTGGCAGTAAAAAGATTATTTTTGTTAACTCAGAAAATATTTTCTCACTTAATTCAATAGTCAACTCTTTAAAAATTAGGTTAAAAGATTATGTACAATTTCTTTAACTCACCATCTCTTTCTATACTAGTCAAATCCAACTCCTAATTGGATTAAGCATAGAAAAGTTTTGATCAAATTAAAACTCCTATATCAAGTGAAACTCTTTCTCCTTATTTTAAGTAATTTAACTAATCAATTGTTTTTTTCCTTGTCATAGGCAAATTAGACACCAAAATTGGGCTAGGAGAAATCGACCAAAGCATGGTCCAACGGCCTAAAAGTTGGGGCTTAAGCACACCATCGATTCCATGAGTTTCATTCTATAATTTAAACTCTATATTTATTTGAATAAATAATATTTATGTAATAAATATAATTATTTAATAATTATAAAATTAAATAAATAACTTGGAAACTTAATTGGCTAGTATAATTTTCCCTATGAATTTTATCTCCATAAAACTTTTATTTGGTTAAAACTATTATTAACTTAACATTAATCTTGTTCAATATTAATTATCAAATAATTAGCATATAACAAGAATAAACCATGGGATAATTAGCCAAGAGGTGAGAAGAGAGAGAGAGAGAGAGAGAGAGAGGGAGAAAAATTTGATTCAAAATCTAATTCTTAGTCTAGGTGAAATCCTATTTTCACTAGGACAAGGTTTATCTACTTTGACATGGTATGTCTTGATTTGGACATTACCTAGATAAGGCAATCTTACCTACCATGTCATAATTAGATAATAAGATCTAGAGTTCACAAATCTAATTTTGTCTTAAAATAGATCTTTATTGAACTATTTAATTAAGTCCTCTATATTTAAGTCCTCCACTTAATTAGATCCTGGATTTAATCCATAAATCCATTTTATTGTATGTGACTCATTAGGTTTCTAACTTGTTGCCAATGAATATAGTTAATCATGTCCATATATCATGAGTGAAAACTAGCAATGCACCATGATCACCCAAATGTTGAAGAGTCAATGTGATCTTATTGAAACCTTTTAGTACTAATCCTATTAGTGTAATAGAGTCATTTCACCATATATCTCAGAATCAACATAAGCATGGTTCAGTGTCTACTCATGCTTTAAACCATGTTAGATCTTACAACTTATGGTTAATGATCATGAATCTATGAGAAATGATTCCTTAAAATTCATTATGCTCTGTTTAGAGATTTTAATCTAATTAAACATAGTTAAGATCATTCACGATATTCTTTAGTTGTCACTAGGAATGGTGAATCCTCTCTTGATCACTCATCCAACTTCATATGCCTCATGCCAAACCTAAAGTCTCCTACCTTAGGCATCTGCATTTCAAATAAATTAAAGTATGATACTACGCATATAAGATGACTTGGTATCATAAGTCCAATGGCTATTATACATTATTAGCAGATGAGAACATATTCCATGACACTTAAGTGACTAGTACCAAATGGACAAGTTTAATGACTATTATACATGAGTGGTATATGAGAACTTATTCCATAGAAACTTGATTGACTAATACCAAATGGAGTTCTCATATGAGCCAAATTTAGTGAACTTGTTTCCATAAAACAAGCACCCCATGCCATCCTAAGTATCTCATATACTTCAATTTTAAAGATTGGTTACTTACTTCCTAAGTGAAAAGGTATAACACATGTTGGTGTTTGAGAATTATCAATTCGCCATCTTAGCAATATAATGACTAAGAAAGTTTTGAAGCACTAGGCTTTGATGCATAAGAATCTCATAATTGCAACACTTTGCAATTCATTTGCAAAACCTTTTAAGTTTCGTGGGTGTCATCCAATTAGTGGTTTCATGATAATCAATCATGCCACCAACATGAAGGAAAACCTTATGTTACATTAGTAATGGTTATGCAACTAATTGACTGTGTATCCTATGTCCCAATCTAATTATTTCAAGGGCATATATTAACAACTTGTCCTATTAAGAAAAGGACTAAATAAAAAGTTAGGAATGTATGGGTTCTTGAAGATATAAAAGACCTTGTAACTAACATTTGAGGACCTGAAGAAAGTTCGATACCATAATCCAAGTATGGTCTCTTGGTGGTGTCTTAGAGCAATAAAGAACAAAGCAAGTTAATTAGATGCCCTAAACACATAAAAAGGATAATAGGTAACCTCTATGCCTGAAGCTTTTGGATATGTATTTTGGTTACCTATCCATGCTTATATATGTTTCAATTTTATTGATGTTTCTTGATTTTATAAAATCAACTAAATATTTTTAATGCTAATTTTTTTAATGAAAATACATGTTTTGCATCTTTATTAAAGCATGAGTTTGATTGAATATGCATTTGATAATTGAGTGTTTCATGATGATATTTTCAATGTTTTATGAAATGATGTTATATTGGAACATGAACTCAAGCATGACTTTATGCTTGAAAAGTTTGATTTTAATGATTTTCTGTTTTAAGTAATTTTAATGTCTATTTGCATGGTTAAGTTATATTTATGCACATTGTTGTAACGTACTTTCCAATAAAGGGAGGCACACCTAACTTGAAAATAATCTTTGATTGGGATTTTATGGCCTAATAGGGTGAGAAAAAGGTTTTTCTCTTATTTAAAGTGGGAAGGTCATTTGACGATTCACCTATCTGACTAACCTTAATGGCCACCATGAAGTAGCCGAAGGTTTAAAGTCGACATCGATCATGTGGACTAGGTATAACAAGAAACCCAATAAAACTCATATCTCGAGTTACAAAACTCAAAGATCCACTTTTACAATCTATGTATCCCCAGAGTTTGTTAGAAGGGTCTGGGAGTTTGTTATGCATGGGGAAGGATTAGCACCTCAATGGCGCCCTAAATTGGCCCTCAATTCTTTTAATTTTTTTATAGTCATTATTCATGTATGATCACTTTTATGTTGCATGTTTTGGAAATAGAAGATCTAGGTTTTTAACGTAAATTCAAACTCCTTTATGTAACCCACGAAGATGGAGAAACATAGAGGTTTTAATAAAATATTTTGGATTTTTAATTTGAAGAGGATATTTCATGTTGAGCACTAGAAAGATAACGACATAGAACATTGCCTCAAGTTCTTAGAATATTTAATTTTGTGAAAATGTGAATGTAAAGTTGTCACCACGAAAGAAAACATTTTAGGAAGGCATAGATGAATATAATAAATAGTGCGTAAAAACAGAACACACAAAAACAAAAAAAAAGTGTTTGTCAGGATTGTATCTCTTAGTTGTCATAATTTATCTATAAATAATCAAATCGACATTTTTTAGATGCATTTGGACTCGTTGGACACTTAAGGCATGAAAACTAAAGTTTTGGTTGAAAAATCCAAGGTAACCCAAGAGAGAGAAAAATTAATTTTTGGTAAAATTTCAAAATTTAGGGTTGAAAAGTCCATATGGATAAAGAAATGGGTTATTTTTGAAAAATGAAATATTTTTAAGTATATTTGACAAAAGGGGTGGTTTCTAAAATTAAAATCAATACTTTAAATAAAAGAACCAAATTAATTTTGAAAGTGCTTGACCCTGATCTGAGCATAATTGGACTCATATGTGACTTAAAAATTCATTGGGTGACAGCAAAACTCATCTTAAGGTATCTAAAAGCCTCGATAAGGTGATTTGAAAAAATTGTTTGATTTTTTCTAATGCGAAAAACAAAAGACAGGATTTTTTCTAATTGCTTGAAATAAAAGAATTAAACTCCTATTTATAGGAGATGATGGACGACAAGATGGTGGAGGCCTCCACCAAATTCTACAAATTTCTTATTTATTTATTTATTTTACTTTACTTTAGATTTTTTTTATTTTGATTAAATTGGATTTGACTTAAATTAATGGTTTTTATCTTTTAGTGAATGATATCCTACATGACATCATCAAAGTCTAGAGAATTTTGGAAGATATTTGTAAAATCTATAAAATTATATCGTAGAAATTAAAAATTATATATTTACAATAAAATTTCATATGATCATTTTAATTTAACCTAATAATAAAACAATTTTTAATTTAAAAAAATATTAAAAATAACAAACTTGTAAAATTTTATGAGAAACCCCTTACCAAAAAATTATTATATGAGAAAATACAAAATTCATAAAATAAATTGAATCTTTCAAAACGAATTTAATATGATTTAAACAATAATATTCGAAGAATTTTGAAAACTATAAACTCAAAAGAATCTTATCAAAAAAATTCATAGACTAGAAAACCCCATATCTCGATAACAGAAAAAATTTTTAAACTCATTATAAATTGAATTTTTCAAAACTGATTTAATATGAGTTAAAAAAGTAATATTTGAAGAATTTTAAAAATTACAAACTGAGAAAAATCCTCCTAAAAAAATTTATGGAGTAGAAAACTCCCTATTTTAGAAACAGAAAAGATCTAAAAGAAAATACCAAACTCGTAAAATAAAATAAATTTTAAAAAACTGATTTAATATGAAATAAACAATAATATTTGAAGAATTTTAAAAATTATAAACTTAAAAAAAACTTCCCGCAAAGATTTACAAAGTAAAAAAACTCTGTATTTTAAAAATATGAAAAAAAATTATAAAAATTATAAAATAAAATGAATTTTGAAAAACTGATTTAATGGTGATTAAATGAAAATATTTAAAAAATTTTGAAGTTCAAAACTCGAAAAAAATTTTAGATGAAAAAAAGCTCGTATTTTAAAACCAAAAAAATTTTAAAAATATGTTAAAATTATAGAAAAATAAGTTTTATTCATTGAATTAATCAAAATATTAGTTTATAAAAATAACAAAGATAAAAATATGAAATCCAAAACAATTTGTATTAAAAAATTTTACGACTATGATACTTGCAGTACCATAAAAAATTTAAAATTAATTATAAAATGGATAACTTGACAGCGTGTGGTATAAAATGCCAATAAGAATTTTTCCTTGATTATTTCTGTTTTTTTACTATGCATATAGGCATAAATACCACATAGGTGTCAGTAAAAATTAACGATGGTCAACTTCCTAATTTTAACAAAAAGTTCCAAAAAAAATCCTAAAAATGTAAAATTTGATCATGATAACTTCTGCAAAAAAAAATTTTAAAATTTCACAAATATAAAGTTAAAACCCTCTGTGATAACTTCATTTGCATGCGCCTATATTTCCCAAGCCTTAAATTTACAAAGCTTATATTTACAAGTCCCATCAGCCGAAAGGTTATCTCGATGATCACTTCATTGCCCCAGATGTTTTAATACCTCCAAGAATGAGAAAAAAGTTTATCAACAACATTCGTCTTGGGTTCGAACCAGATTATGCAAATATTAAGTAGCTTTTGAACTTTCTTTTAAAAGATATTGCATGTTTCTATTGAATGTCCTTATATTCCTACATGGTATTCATAATGTTCATTAATGTTATACCATTTAGGATAAAAGGGTTGATTTGGAAGAGCATATTTAAGAGTAATAAGTTGATGCTGACGTAAAAGAGAGTATAGTTCTTTACAGGTTAGTGGGATTGGATCGAATTTGCAATTCTTTCATGATCTTTTCTTGGTGTGGTCATCAAAAGATGGCTGCCTAAAACTGGGAAGACTTATATGGTTAGAAGACAAACTAATCTGCACAGGTGCTGAATTAGGTGGCTTTATTTATATCACATACATAGACTAAGGATTGAGATCCTTATCTGATGGTTCATTAGTTTTTGAGTCACTGAGTGTCAAAGGTTAGGTTGAAGGCAATGGTAATCCTTATGGATCACTGAGAAAATCTCTGATGATTGTTATCAATTTGAATAATTATTCTTTTATGTCTTGGATCACTTGTCCCATTCCTCTGACTATTGCCTCCAAAGCGTTTAATCATGCTTCTAGATTCTAGTTTTCTAAATTCATTGAGGATGATGTTACTCTTAGGCAGTGTTTCTTTTTTAAACCTTTGACATTTTTATTAATCTGTTGATTTATCTTTCCTTTCCCTAGACTTCATAACCAAATTCTTCTTGATTAGACTTTAACATGCTACTTCTTGCCCCAATATTACCATCCATGTGGTGATGCTTAGAAATACAATAAATGGAAGTATTTTAATATATTGCAAAAATTATGAATGCATGAACATATAAAGATGTGAACTTTGCAAATGTATAAAGAAATGCATGAATGAATTTACAGGTGTTTATGGGATAGGAATGTTAAGCCAAAAAATCTTTCATAGTATAATAAATTAATGTAAGGAACAAATAAAAATAAAAAGGATAATAGCAACACAACATATACCTATTAATATCAAGAAAATCAAACTACATGAGTAAAAAGTTAAAAGTGTTCCCCTATGTGTGCCTAATTTGGTACCCTGTAAAACCAGGTATTGCTCTAACTAGGTGAAGCCTTTATGGTTCATTACATAAAGTTCAGGTTAATCATCTAAAAAGGTTCTCGAATTGTTCCTCGAGTTCATAAAGAACTAACGAGGTACTTAATCCTTACCCATTGCAAGTTTATGTCGAAAAGGGTTTAATTCAAGTGGGAGCATCTTCCATGCCCATAACAAGGCCAACGCCTAAGGTAAGCATAGAAATTTACACTCGGTAGGCTTTTCACTAGCCCAAATAGAGGCTAACACCTCAAAAGGCAGAGCTACTTTGCCTCCGTCTAGAATATTAGGTACTATGCCCCCTCTATATACGTAGGAGAAAATCTAATGTATATGAATGTGTACAATGTATGCGAGGTAAGAGCTTACCTTTATGACTCAAATTTTAAAAATAATAAAAATCTTATCCTAAATTCCCCTAGAAATAATGCATTAAAATTATTTTAGTGAAAAATATGAATAATATACAACAAAATTTCCATATAAATCAAAATAATTTTGAAAATATCGAGAATTATAGTTAAATACTGGTTGAAACCAAATTAATCAGAATCTTGTTAAAATGTAATTAATTTTAGGCCTGACTCTCCAACCTATCCCTAATGGAGTCGCCAAACTATTGCAACGTGGCACGGATACAAATCTTAACCAACCCAACTTAAAGTAGCGAATGTACCCATTATTCTAATATATATCTGTATATCATTATATTCTTTTACTTTTTAGGGACCCACATCATCATTAATATTGTTTTTTATTTTTTGTGTCTGGGGCTAAGTTGTTGGATGAATCGCTTACTCAACTTAACTCTAAACAGTGATTATGAAATGACCATTTATTTTGGAATAGCCATAAATCTTATTTTGGCCAAGTGAGATTGGACAACTATCGGAGTTCATATTTCAAGAGTTACAAAACCCATAAAAACAAAGACCAAGGTCTAAGTTCATACCAGAGATCACTTCAAAGGGTCTAAGAATCGATTACAATCATAAGCAAGGATTGACTTTCTCCAGGTGCCAGACAATCGGTACCTATTAATCGCATGTTAACTTAAATTTTGATTTTTCTTCAATTTTAACCTTTGATATTTGATTATAATTCCCATAATATTTTATTAAAGAAATTTATTATTTTGAGAAAGTTAGGTTTTAATGTTTTTGGAAATCGAAATTTCTTCCATACTTTCTCGGAGAACGAAGAGAACACGAAGATTTTTTTCATTCTCTATCGTACCCCGCTAAAGAACCTGTGGAATATGAAATGTTTTATTTTTGCAAAAATTAAAAAAATCTTGACTTTCATTTTAAAAAAGGTGTCTCGTTATTAAAATAATCCATAGAATTGCTCACATATTATAGTAAAAATTTCATGTACTATTTTAACATCGAAGACAATGCCTTGATTTACAAAAATTCTAATTTTATTACGAGTATTAATAAAATAAAAATCTCCCTAAGACTCGATTTAGATGAAAAAGCACTAAACTTGACCCCAAGGATCTAAATGTGGTCGATATGACCAACATGTCCCATAAAGTACACTTTCTACGTAAAAGTATCTTGGTGACCTTAAAGGACTTGGTTACAAAAATAAACTAATAAAATGTTACTAAGGTGTACCTTCGATATATAAGTATCTCGGTGACCACGTAGAATTGGGTTCTAATGCAAAATTATGAAAATTCCCCTACGGTATACATTTGACGTAAGAATATCTCAATTATCCTAATGCTGCAACATACCCTGGGGTAGATCCTCACGGATCTATGGGTACGCATGACTTAAAATATTTTCCTGACTTGGAAATGTCTTCTTGACGAAGACTGTTCTTTCATAATGTGATGAGAATGAGAATGTATGGATTCTCGACTTATGATACAGTAAAGGGGACCATAAGATGAATCGCTCATCTTATTAGCCTCGGATGACCATCACGAAATGGCCAACACTTAGAGTCGCCACTGATCATTTTGGGCTAGGCATGATCGGATGCCTATTGAAACCTATGTTTTGAGTTTCGTAACTCAAAACATCAATCCCGTGGTCTATGTAATACAAAGATTTGTCATTTGGGTTCAAGAGTTGGTTACGCACAATAAGGTACGAACTTCTTCGCGATGCTCACAATTGGTACCTTACTAGCTATGTCTTGTCTCAGTTTTGATTCTTTCAAAACTTAACTTGTCATTATTTCGATATAACCCTTTTTTAATGCATGAATCTTATAAAAATACAAATCCAAGTTTTGATGAAAAATATTTAATCTCATATATGCCCAGAGAGATGAGGAATATAGAGATTTTCAATAAAATGACCTCTGGATTGTACTTTGAGAATGGAATGTTCTATTTGGGAACTTGAGAGATACACATGAGGAACATTACCTTCAATTTTATTTGAAATGTTTTGAAAACATGAATGCATATAATCATCACAAAGAAATCGTGTTAGTAAAGCAATAAATGAAGTAACATAACATGGATTATTCAATGCAATGATAAAGAAAATGGATGGACTATTGGAATTTATCTCACAATTGGCATCAATTATCTGGGAATAACCGAATCAATAATTTTTTAGATGCATCTAGGTTTTTTGATTAAACGAGGTTTGTTTGATATATTCATAGGAGTCCATGAGAAAAAAATAATTATAGTTAAAAGATAGGGTTGGCGTATCCCCGTAGATGACAAATAATTTTAACTAAGGAAGATTTTTAGATCTTAACAATTTTAAAAAATAGCGTTAGAGTATACCCGCAACAGATCGAGGTTGGAGTATCCTCGTGGATGACAAATCATTTTGAAAGGAAGATTTTTCAATCTCAACAATTTGGAAAAGCGGGGTTGGAGTATCTCTTCAAAAAGTTGGGGTTAGAGTATTCCCAAAAGTGGCATGTTTGGTACTCTTTAGAGAAGTTGAGTTGGAAAACGTAAATTGATAAAACTTTGTGATTTAGGAAATGTGTGAGCATTTCGACAACTTTTGGCAAAAGAAATTATTGTGAATAAAGATAGTAAAGATGTAAAATGTGTTTGTGCCTTGATACGAGCCTATGGGAGGTCAAAGCATGTTCTCAAGTCTGATCGGGGTGATACGAAGACATTCGAATGTCTAAAGACGAATTCGGGAGGACAACTCAATTTTGACTATAACTGAAAATAAGGGACAGCATTGCGCTATCCTACTTCCTGAATTTATTCTAAACTGGTTTGAAGGGTTTAGAGGGTGCACAAGATACCGCTAGAAAGCTAGCTCGATGAGGGTCAGTCTAAAAATATTCCCAATGTCCTAAAAAGTCATTTTCTAGGGGAATAAATTTTTAATTCTGGATCAATATCGCTACTAGCAGAGCATACAAGAAACAACTTGTGTCAAAATTTGAAAAAAATCATTCTAGACTCATTTGGCATTGAAAAATTACAAATAATACCTTTCTAGAAAGGGAATTTCATGAACATTTTAGGAAAAATTCTTCAAAATTTTGGAAAAATCATTAAGTTGGCCTGAATGGCCCAACTAGAATACATGTTCAGATTTCAGAGGTTCTAGATAGTTTAGATTTGAAAAATCATAACTCTCTCATCCGAAATGATCTGAGGGTAAATAAGACATCATTTCAAAGATAATTCGACACACTTTGAGATAAAAATATCAAAAAATTCGTGACAAATTGTTTAGGATTTTAAAGTGATTTTTCAATTTGCAAAGTTGTGCTGCCAGCAGAGGATAAAACAAAGCAAGGGATATCTCCCATTTTTTATGTCTACAGGTCCAAACTCTAGTCATTGACATTCAAACGTCCATGACTGATGGGAAAGAGTGGTGTGAGCATCAGGAACTCATTTGCACAGTCTCAGAGTAGTTTGGGGCGATGAACTAGCTCGTTGGTCATACCACTTAAGGTTTTGACTCAAAAAAATAGTGCAAACATTTAGGGAATAATTGTAAGACCATTTTTGTTTTCAAAATTAGAGGATTTGAGCTTGTTTAACCAAGCTTCCAAATCTAAAAAACTTAATTTTCCACAAGATATTTTGCAAATTTTAAGGAAAATGCTAAGTCTATGCTAATCCTCATTTGTTGAGGTTAACATCCTTGGCTTGGGGGGTTATGAAAATCAATTTTTGATGGCCACCAAACATACATTTGGAGAGGGAGAAGACAACAAACATATAAGGGGATAGCACATAACATGAATGGGGATGCTAACTTTACCAATGGTTTAGATAAAGAAAGTGCTATGCATTGTGACAAGAAAATGTT
>JBBYHM010069253.1:4980-45485 GCA_038381775.1 Adansonia rubrostipa
TTGAAGCGAATCTATCGATCAGATGAATATAATGTACCTAATTGATCGATCAATCGAATTTTGAAAATCTAATTAATTATAATATTAATCGTAGTATAAAATTATATGTTAAAATATAATAAATATAAAAGAATTATTGTAAATAAAATTTTTTAATTTTATATATAAATTAAAAAAATTAATTAAAAAATAAAAATGAGACACGTTAAAATCCCTTAATTTATTTGTAAAAGTATTGATACAAAATTATTTTTAAATTTAAATAATTTTTATATTCAATATATTAAAAATAAATTCACGTATAAAATTATAAATTTTTGCTTGAAAGTTTAAAAATATTAAAAAGATAGACAATATATATTTATATATCACCAACAACTAAAGTTACAAAACAACGTTAAAACAGCCGATCCACGCCTCCCTCACTTCTCTGTAGTCTCAACCCGATTCTGCCTTACTTCCTCAAGCTCTCCCCTCTCAGCCTCCACCCTTGGTCAGCCGCCGCAGTAAGCACACTGGTTAGCCACCAATTATGCCCTTTTTCTTTTGTTTTCCTTCCTCTGAATACCGATTGGCTCCCGCCTAAATTGTCTCTAAGCATTTCTTGTCTCTCGTTCTTGTAAGCTTCAATTCTATGTCTCATTCACAGTTTCTTTGCTTTCGTTTTCTTTGCTTTTGTTTTGCTATATTTATTTCTACAAGTGTACTATTTTTAGCTTAATATTTGGACATTCGGATATTTAATCGGATGATTTTATTTAAATTGTTTAAATTACGAGACATTAAAAATTAACAAAAATAATTTAACTTGAAATTGGAAGCATTTGTTTTTGGTTAAACCAAAAAATTAACCGCATTAAATTCGATTGGTTAAATTTTTATTTTTATGAAAATAAAATAAAACAAATAAAATTGTCACTGCACATTGATTAACATTCATAGCATAAAAGAAAATAAAAGGTTGTTTAGAGGATAATGAATTAAAATGAAATAAATAACTCAAAAGGGGCGTAAAAGACAATATTAAAAATTAAAAATAATATAAAAATGATTGAGTGAATAAAATTATTAAAATATGAAAAAAAGTGAAAATGTTAATAAAATCAATTAAATAAAATATATAACATATTATAGCATTACATAATGGAATAATTATAGCTTAATTACCTTTTGGCTTGTTTATTTTATTGATATTTTAGGCAGATTTTCTTATTTTTATTTAATAATTAATCGCAGGAAAAAGAAAGCGGTGGCAGAAGTCGTAATATTGATCGAAATCCCCTAAACGTTCGTACCCTTTGAATTCCATTATCTATGAAAATATTGGATTTGATGAGATTTCATTTTCAACCTCCTACCCGTTTTTGTTAAAATGCGTGTCCATGTAGGACCCATTTTAACAGTTTCCTTTTATTTTTTTATTTTTCGTTTTAACTTTTACTGTCAAAATGGCATGTTTTTAACCGTACGTGTCAAACATGTACGGCCACTTGATCAGAAAATATTTAATGCAAAAACGTAAGGCTAAGATCGAAAGGAGAATCGAACTCCCGAAGCGCAGCGTGACATGACGGTGAGGGTAGTGGTGGCTGTTACGCATTTTCATTGCAGGGAGGGCCCATCTCACAGACAAAAAAAAAAAAAAAAAAGCGTGGAAGGGTCCAACGAAATAAATATTTAAGTACTCGAATCACCGTCGCAAACCAGCTGTGACGAATCGCTACGGCACCTGCTTTGTCGTTTTGGAGCTTCATGGGATTAAAGTTAGCCCAATGTCTTACGCCTTGCTTTCTATTGAGTTCTAGGCCGTTGGATTGGATCCATCTCTGCCTTTCGTTAGGCTAATTTTATCATGATTAAAATAATAAAAAATTAAAATTTATCTTTTATACTTTTATTAAACATAAATAAATTTTTAATTTATATTTCAATAAACTTCTTAACTCTCAATTCATAACTAAATAAATTCATAATATAAATCTTTTCAAGTAAAATAAAATTTTATTTGAATATAAATTAAAAATTTATATTTTATCTAAATACAATAAAAATATAAAAACTTAATAAAAATGACATAGTTAAAGCTTTTTTAAAAATATTTTAACTCCTCATCCTTCTAACAATAAAAAATTTAAAAAAATTAAAAACGATCAATAATTATCTCTAAAATTAAAAAAAAAAAAACTTTGGCATTTGATTAGACAAAGTCCGAGTTGAATGCTTCCTCCAAAATGGAAGCATCTCAATAATAATTCTTCCCTTTTCCATCTCTAATTTATAATATATATATATATATATATATTATAATCTCTTTTACAGTTTTTTCTTTTAACTTCCATACCTCATACTTTGTTTGATAGGCTAAATAAAATAATGAAAATTAAAAAATATATTTTTTTCTTTTTCACAAAATATATGATGTGAGAGATGAAAAATAAAAGGAAAAAGTAAAAATAAAAATAATTCTCTTTTCACTTATTATTTTATATGATTGAAAAATATATTGTTTTATTATTATAATTATTATAATTTAAAATAAAAAATAAAATCTAAAAATAATGAATAATATACACACTTCGCTTAGAATCTCGCATCACTCTTATTTTCTTTCCTCATTTGTTCGCAATCTTTAAATTTACTTTTGGAAAAAAAAAACACTTACTTTTAAATGATCATCACTATTATAAATTTAAAAATGTTATTATTAAGTTGCAAATTCATACGTACTAATATAACCAATTTCGATGACAATAGGGAACTTTTATTAATTAATTTGACAATATTAATATAGAAGGTTTGAAGGACGTAAAAATGTGAATAGTTAAATTAGTAATGTTTTCATCAATTGATAGTGTTTTTACTTTTTAATTTCTTAAAAAAAAAAAAAACTTTGGAGTTCTAAAATGCTAAGACAATTTGAAAAAAAAAAAAGATTAAATTTAAAAAAATGTTGGATAATATGTTCTTTAAAAGGATAATTTCAATTCCTTCACTGCACTTCAATCATATTGTGTGCTTCATTGTTTTCACTTTTTATTCTGAAGTGTAATTTAATTAATTTAATTTTCTTCTCTTTTATCTGTATTTTGAAAATGCTGGATTGGACAAGGTAAATGGTGTGATTTTCAAAAACGCTTCACGTAACACGACAAATGAAAAGGCTACAATTACCGAAGGATATTGTTAGTAACTATTTACTGATTGAGTGAGAAATGATTTTAAAATTTCTTCTACTTAAACTTGGAGTTGTCTTTGTCTATCAACCCCAATCAGATTCAAATAATAAAATTTTTATTTGTTCATAATTTAATATTTAAAAAATTTTATTTTATTATTTTAAATTATATTAATTTAAAATAATATTTTATATTAATATTTATATGATTAATTTAAATATTTTTATTAATTAAATAATTATTTAAATTAAATAAAAATTTAAATATTATATTTAAAATCTCGTCCGATCTAAATTGAATTAATTTCGAATAGGTAGCCTTGAGAGGTCTACTTTAACTACTTCATGAAGGAAACCTTTCATTAATTCAAAGTAAAATCATTGATGGCTAACTAAAACATGTAAATGCCCCCACAACTCACATGGGAAATAGGACAAAGAAAGAAGAGTCAATTTCATTTTGCCTTCGTCACCATTTTCCCAAAATCTTCAATATTCGCCGGTGGATTGAAAAAAAATTAGTCTTTGTATTATCAATAAATTAATGCTTAATTAGTTAAGCTTCCATCTTATTTTGGTAGCATATGCAGGAAATTAAATAAATCATATATATTTAAATAGAAAGCACATATATAAAAAGGTTGGGAAATTTTGACCTTTTGGTCCACATTAATCATAAGGATTCAAAACATTTGGCAGAATGCATGTGACAAACCCATATGCCAATTTAAAAAATATTTTAGGAAATATTAATTTTTTTATCAATTAAAAAAAATTATCAACTGATGCACCGAATATTTTTATCAATTTAAAAAATAAATATTTAAAATGAGAAATACATAAAATACAAATGGTTTCACCTTTGGGCCCCCCATATGGGAAAGCAGACGTTTAAGTACAGAAACATTTATTTTTTTAAGGATTTAATTGGATGATCCCAAATTTCCAATGGGACCATGACGATAATAAAATCAGATCACACAACCATTTTATTTGTCCAACAAGACATTATTATTATTATTATTATTATTATTATGATAAAAGCAGAGGGGCTCTTAGAAAAAAAGAAAGTAGCAATAGATTATAGATAAATTATAGTTTTATAAATATTTATTTGGGAACTATGAGTGATATATACACGAAATAAAAAAGTAATTAATATGTTATTCTTTTTAATTTTATAAATTATTAATTATGAAAAAATTTAAATAAAAAATAAAAAATCTTTGCACCCGATGTTTACATTAAATAGATTTTTTCTTTCTTTCAAATGTAAATGACTGGTTGTGCGATATAGTTGTATATATGTATAAGTAACAATAATGTGATTGAAAAATTGATAGTATTTTACTATTTGAAGATTGTGATGAAAGGGGATACAAGTGAAATATTCCCACTTATTTAATGATAAAAAATTAGATGAATAAGTGAGGAATACCAAAGAAAAAAAAATGAATTTGCAGTTATTCCTTTTCAAAACTAAAAATGATGCGAACTTAGAGGATAAAGTATTTAGTTGTATTCTAACGACATATCTTGGTGAGTCGAGTTTGAAACTTCAATTCTGAAATCACGAATTTGAATTGGGGGATTAAAAAGAGTAAAATTAATGAGATGAAAACTTAATTGATGATCACATAATTTACATTCGTAGCATAATAGGATTACCTATTGAATTGATAATTATGAAATTGATTGAAATAATAAAAGTATTCATTTTTTATGAGGAATATTTAAAGGAATTAAATCTCTATAATTTCAAACGAGAGTGCATAATTTTCTTCACCTATATCTTGAATGCAGATCTATCAAAAGAGTGGATCACGATATGAAAATTTTAAAATTTAAGTTAAAGTTTAAATTTAGCTTAACTAAGTAACCCGAATGACTTGTAAAAAATAATAACACATTAAAAATTTTATTTTTAATTAATATTTATATATTTTTATAATTAAATTTAAATAATAATAATATTATTTTATTTATTATACAATGATTTAGATCGAATTGACTAAATCAAAAAATTATAAAAATTTAAATTTAATTCTAATCGAATTAAATTTATCAAACTAAATAAATTATCTAATTTTTTTTAAATAACTTGAATGTATCATAATCTAATTATTTTTAAAAAATTACTCTTCATATGGAATATAAAAAAATGTCATTATTTACTTTGAAAAATAAAAATGAAAAAGTCATCCTTGATAAAAATAATAATAAAATAAGACCAGAAATGAGAGATGCAGATGACTTTTGTCATCTAATATTCTAACAATTAATAATTGATATTTGGGGATACTATTTGATTTGAAAAACTAATTAAAAATTGCTTGGTAGGCTTCGAGTAAAAGAAGCCGTACAATCGCGGCATGGACTTGGCTGGACTCATTGGCTTACGCGTCAATTCCAAAAATCGATACTCAATGTCTGTCGGTGATGTACCTTAGAACTTACTGCTGTCTTTATTTTTTACGATTTATTATTATTTCTAAATAAAAAATTAATAATTTATTAATTCCTTTTCCTACTTAATAATTAAATTTAGAATATTAATTAATGTTTTGATTTTATGTTATTTAATTATTTGAAAATAAACATTTAAAAAGATTAAAAAATTAGGATTAAAAATGTAGAAAATGAAAAGTTAGTATAGCATATGCGCATGCAATTTAATTATTTTTTAATAAAGTAATATCAATAAAAATAAAATATAAAAAATCAACAAATTAATTTAATAATTTCATTTTGTATGAATTAATTATTTAATAATAATTTAAAAAATTCATATTATATTAATATTTTTTTATATCACATATTATTTTAATTATATTTTTATACTCTATAATTATGCTATGTTTAAATTATTAAATCTAATTAAATTTCAATAATTGAAAATCTTATTCTAAAAAAATTCATAAAATTTAATTATTATATAAAAAGAAATTAATAAAATAAAAATTATTGCCCCATCTAAATCGTTCAACAAAAAATAAATGAAGGAAAATGACAATACGAAAGGAAGGTGGGAGGGTCATTTAATCCCCTCTCATCCAACTCATCAACCAACTACGTCTTTTCTCCACCGACTGGTCAGTGGATTTTTGGGGATCGCAACCAGACAAATACAACACTTCGATTTCTCTGTACTTTAGATCCCTAGGGTTCACACTTCACACTTCAAAATCCAAAGCCCATTTGTTTTGGTCCCTCTTGGGATGGGATTTTGATTTTCTGTTTCAATCTTTTTCAACTCTTTATTGTGCGAGACACCCAAATGCCATATACTGTGTTTTCATGCAGACAAGTTGAGTAGAATTTAAATATAAATTTTATTATTAGATTAATTTAATTCGATTTAAATATTAATATATTTTTAAATTTTAATTATAAAAATATATAAATATTATTATAAAAATAATATTTTAATATTTTTTAATAATAATTTACAATTGAAAATAGCAAAATGTTTTAAAAAATTTCAAGTTACGTCATTAAAAACCTCAAGATCCAAGAGTTGTTTACTGGCAACAATACATGATTTGCTACGTGTCTTTTTCACTGAATCCAACAGAAAAAAAAAAATTTACAATAACATAAAGGAAGTCAAAAAAAAAAAAAAACAGCGGTGGGGATTCTTTTTAAAAAAACAAAATTGAATTAACCCCATATAAATCATAATTAATTAATAATAAAAAAAATTTAAATTAAATTTTATTAAATAATAATTATATATTTAAAATTTATATTTATAATCAAGTATGGAGTTTTAATAACACGCGAGTTAACATACAAATTAATCACTTTAAATAAATTATTTAAAAATAAAATAAAATTATTGTAAAAACTTTTTTTAAAAAGGATAGACTATGAATTTTAAATTGAACTATGAGTTAATGTGTGGATAATGTCTTTAAATAAATTATTTAACATTAAAATAAAAATAATTAATAAAATAAATTTTAATTTTAATTTTTTTCTAAGCAGGTTGGTGTGAATTCTAAATTAATATATGAGTTTACATTTTGGCTAATCCCTTTAAATAAAATAAAATAAAAATAATTAATAAATTTTTTTAACTTTTTTCAAATCGTTTGAGTACGGATCTTAAATCGACATTCGATTCAACCTGCAAATCAACATCTTAAATTTATTATTTTAAAAATTGAATAAAAATATTGATAATAAAATAATTTTTAAACTTTTCTCTACTTGTCTGGTACATATTTTCAATCGACTTGCGGGTCATATATTGAGCAGATCCTTTAAATATATTATTTAAAAATAAAAAACTTAAATCTAAAAAGTAAAAACAATTAATAAAATAATTTTTAATTTTTTTGAGTAGGTAGAGTACGGATTTTAAATTGACTCATGAATTACTATGCTGATTAAATCATTTAATTACATAATTTAAAAATAAAATAAAAACTTAAATCCAGAAAAAACTAAAATTATTTAATAAAATAAATTTATTTTATATTTTTTCCCATGCAAGTCGAGTCTGGATCCTAATTAGACTTATAAATTATTTTACGGATTAACCCTTTAAATCAAAATTTTAAAATAAAATAAAATAAAATAAAATTTTAAAATATAAAATAAATTTATTTATTTTTTAAGCGGGTTGGATAAAAATATTTCATCAATTTCTTTGTAAATGAACCTTTTAAAATAATAAAAAGTTCAAAATACTTAAGTGAAAAAGAAAAGAAAAAAGAAAAAAAACAAAACTCCTAACGGGTAAAAACCCATCACATGACCAGTAGAGAAGCCCACCACTAGCAGGCAGTCACCCATTAGGGATATATATATATATTTTTTTATCTATGCCATGTATACTACAATTACGGACACTTATAAAATACTTGATTAAAAAATAATTTTTTAAAAAGATACGTTAGTTTTTTTAAAAAATGGGTAATTGAATAATTCTTTTAAAAGATTAATTTTTTAACTTTTTAAAAAATTATTTTATTAAAAATTATCAAAAATTAATAATAATCTTACATTTATATTTATTAACATAAATTTTATTTAATATTTTTAATAAAATAATATTTTTAATAATTAAATTAATATAATTTATGATACTAACTCAGCCAATCACTTGATACTTGTAAAGAGAGATATATATTTATTAGTGGCAGGCACTCGTCCAAATCTAGGCATTTAATTGTAATAGAAGTATCTCGCATCACAACTCAAATATCAAAGTACAATTTGGGGTTGTAATTGAGTCAGACCTAAATTTAAATAGTGAGAAGTTTGAGCTCGAGTGTAATTTAAAATTTGTTGTTTAAAATTTGATTTAATTTTAATTAAATATTATTTTTTAAATTTAAGCTCAATTCAAGATTAAAATAAATTATTTAAATTTAATTCAATTAAATTCGTCTATCTAATTATATACCCATACTCGAATTCAAACTCAAGCTCAAACTCATTTCATATATAAAATTTTATTTTTACATATTATTTTTTTGAGATCATGTAATGATAAAAAATAAAAAAGAAAACTTATCGCAACAATCGAATATATTTTTTTCTAAGCATAAAGATAAAAATCTCAAACAAAATAACTAAGATTACAGTACAACATCAATTTAAATTATTAAACTTAAACATAAAATCCCATTGTAGAAAGTAAGAGCAATTGAAGCTGCATTTTTCCTTTATTTTTATTTTTTTCAAAGATCTTGGAAAAGAAGTCAAGAGAGAGATACAGAAAGCAATAGCTTGGCTTTGACTTGAGCTTTGCTGTAATGGCAAAAGAAAGCTGGAAATTTGAACTGGCTTACTTAAAACAATAGCTTTTTCTTTTGAGTTAAAAACCTAAATTCAAATAAATGGAATGTAAACTAAAGCAGTAGGAAACAAAGAGCAAGAAACCCATTAGAAGGAGAAGATAAAATAGGGGAAGAAAGATTTGATTTTGGGAGAGAAGATAAGAGTAATATGATACAGATAAGAGACGCACCGTTTAGAGGAAAGCACAAAATAAATTTTAGGCTTTTAAGTCTATATATTAAGGGTAAAAGAGTAAATTAATATTAAAAGTATATATTGTAAATAAAATGTTAGATTAAGCTCGTAAGCTATTCGAATAGAGTATTAAGATATTCAAACTTGACTCAATCGATAGCTTGAACTGTTTGAGCTTTGATTGAGCTCGATAATGATATAATCAAATTTATTTTTTTTAAGCTGAATTTAAGTAACTTGTAAGTATAAGTGTCTTTTTTATACTCCTAGTATAATTACAAATGACACCAAAAGATATAAAAACAGATAATTCTCTTCGAAAGAAATGGTGTTTTAAGCTTTTAATAATTATTAAGAAGGAAATAAGTGTAATATGCACCTAAGCATTTACTTATGGTAATTGGTTCCTATTTTTATGGAGTATAATCATAATAATATGTGAGTTTTTTCTAAAAAAAAATTTAACTAATTGTTTATTTTTATTGGTAATTTTTAACACTCAAATGTTAGATTTACAATTTTAAAAATAATCTTCGTTCGTTCATTCATTCCATCTGCCAATGTTAAAGTTGATAGAATTATGCCATCTCAATATCACATGACCCTTTTGATAGAATTATGCCATCTCGACATCACATGAACCTTCACGTGAAGTAATTTTTAATCCAAATTAATGTCAGAATCCTTTTTAACATTGACGCTCAAGTATAGCATTGAATTGATAGATTTCATCAGATTCTAATGACTGTTGATAGAATTGATAAATTTGAAATCCGTAAATTGAAAAAAAATAAAATTTGAATTTAAAAGTAAAATATTACATAAAAAAAAACGTTTGGCTTCTGTAATTAGTTATTAGTCAAAGTGCCTTGACTGAAAGGAGCTTCACGAGTAGTGTACTAATGGCTTTAATGAAGTGTTACGGCAGAATACTTCCTCCAGGATGTGCAATCAAAATCGATTTTCAAAAAGGGCTTTTGATTCATTGGCTCGGAACTTTATTCCCGTTGTGTTGTCAGCCAGCTTTTGGTATTTCCTGAGGAATTCAATGGTCGAGTCAGTGCCTTAACCATATCCATGTTCTCATTGTCACTAAATGGTGGATTGATTGGCCTTTTTTTTTTTTCAGGATGAAAGAGAGGTAAAGCAGTGATTTAAATAGTAATCGTAATGTATTATTATGATTATTATTTATAATTTTAATTTTTTTATTAATATTTATTATCGATATTTATCGTAATTAATAATGATAATATTTATTATATCAATAATTATAATATATATAACGTTACCAAAACATATTCACAATCGTAATTTAAATCACTGGAGTGAGGCAAAGCAATCCTATTTCTCCCAGCTTGTTTGTCCTTGCAGTGAATGTTCTGTCCAAGCTCTTGGGTATGTAGTCAAGTTTGAAGCATTTGGTTACAATCCTAAATGTAAAAGGGATCAATCTTAACTCATACTGCTTTGCAAATAGTCTATTATTCCTGGCTAAAGGGCAATCCGGATTTTGTTGCGGAGTACTGCAATAAATCTTAGAAGGTCTTTTACTCGTTTGGTTTTTGTTTTGCAACTAAATTGTCCAAGTGTGAAGTTTTCTCGTCTGATACAGCCGGAAGTCTCTTCAAGAGCTCCAACAAGTGTCTAGGTTTAAGCATGGCACTCTTCCTATTAGTTATTTGGGTTGTCCCTCTTGCTACAAGAAGGCTCAATGACGGGCTCTGCTCCATTGTTAGTAAAAGGTCACACCAAGACCAATAGTATTGCTTAAACAACGTTAAAAAAATGACCAGAGATTAAATTAGATAGATTTTTTATTTTCGAATCGGTTGAATAAGTGGTTTAATAATTATTTTAAATGTTTAAACACTAAGTTTAATATTAAATAAATATTAAATTTAGTTGATAATTAATAAAAAATGTATTTGACTTAAATATATGGTTTTTAGTATAAAATTAATAGATTAAAGGTTTAAATCTCATTAACTACAGTTGAATCTATTTTATACTAATTCAATTAATAACTAGCTCTAATTCATATACTGGATTGATTTATCAACTAATTTCTAATTAAATTGATTCAACAAATCGTTCTGATTTTATTTTTTAGTTCAGGCTGCTTTCAAGCGAGCTTTAACTTATTTATTCAGTTCTTTTTATTCCCAAGAAATATTGGTATAGAAATTTTATTCGTTCTAAGCATGTCATTGAGAAGATCAAACTACTTTGCTCCATTTTTTTTGGATAGATAAATTTAATTTAATTAATTTATTTAATTATCTTTAAATGGTTTGAATTTTGAATCTCATCTTAAAATGAAGAGTAAGATGAAATGTGCCATTAATTGACTTCCGTGATATTGATTTTGGAGCTTTGTCATTAGTAGTTTCCAACCCCACATGCATAATATTGACCACAAACGAAGCTACGAGGAAAAGGCCATAGGGGACAAAGAAGTATGGAAATAATTCAATTAAATTCGTGCAGAAGATTCAACAGTCGTCGTGAGATTGGTCTTTTTTTTTAAAAAAAAATGATTTTTCCCTTCATTTGGTTGGACAAGGTGTTAATGATGTTAGAGACATATAGCTCAGAAATTCACGCACACTCCACGTGTTTTGAATTAGTGCATGAGTCTGCAAAGAGATCGCCATGATGCCAAGCCAACTATGAGTGGACTACAAGCATCCATCTCCGAGTAGAACTCAAAGAAGCTTACCCTGCAAAAAAAAAAAAACGGTTATTTGTTTGATGGAATAAAAAATAAAAGATTTCGTAAACAGTAATCCCATAAAAATCTCTTATTCTCCTAATTTTCATGTTTTAAGGCCCAAAGTTTCAAAATCATTGATTTAATAAAAAAAAATAGAGTTGTAATGGAATTAGTTATTTTGTAGGAATAGAAAAATTATAGTAATAGTTTAATTTAGTGAAATGAAATATTATAGGATTCGAATCTTTGACAAAATTCGAATCTCTTAATACAATTTTGTATTATGCCCAAGGTTAGAATAATCATTCGTGATATGTTTAGTTCATTGAAATAGAATAAAGCTGTAATAAAATAGTTTGTTGTAGTTGCATGAGATTCGAATTTCTTAGATCAATTTTTTACTACATTTAAAGTTGAAATTGATTTAGGTGGAGGTGCAGAATGGCCATTATGAGAGTTTGAGGAATAAGACTAGAATCAATCATTCCGCAAATTAAATAACCGCATTATTGTAAAGCACCGAATAGGCTTGTAATGGAAATTCCGTAAACCAAACAACTATATAACTATAACATATCAAATGGTCCTATAATAAAAAAAACTATTTATATGAACCAAACATACGCTATCTTATCAATTAAATCAGTAAAATTTAAAAGTAATTTATTATTAACAAAAAAATATATATATATGATCTTTAAACAAAGGCGTACTTTATTATTTTTAAAGTTATTCTTAAATAAGAAAGATTTTAATCTTGACAATGACATGTTTCTTTTGATTCGTCAAATTACATACCCTAGTAATGAAGTGTAATAGACCAATACATCGTTTGAATGGTGAGGGTTCAATTGGTAAAACGGTATAGTGACGCCTTGAGAGAACTTTCAATGACCATCCAAATGAAGAGTAAGATTGTTCCTAAAGCAAGTCTCTGATGAACTTTTTCAGGTTTTTGACTCAATTAACTTCCAACATAAACCACCAAAGGAATAGCCACGTTGTTGGGCATAACCGCCCATGAAACCTAGCCCTCACCGACAATTGCTTTGGCGAATAAAGAAATTGTTAAAGAACTTTTCAATCTTTTATGTTTTGGTTTCATAGCTCAAAAGATCGTGTAACTTTAAAAGACAGATTAAGGAGTAAGCTTGCCATATATATATCACCTTCTAAAGCAACTAGAACTATATATTAATATAAAAAGGCAAAGTTACAAAGTGGAAGATCCCCCATGGCCAGACCCTTGAGGAGTGGGGAAAAGCAAAATTCAAGACCCTTTGATCCGATACTACCAGAGAAACTGAGCTCTTTTCCCTTTCCAAATGCAAAATAAAGGACGCTCCTTTGCCATAGTTGCATTGGTTACTATTATAGTAGCTTAATTTTGCCTTTTTCAGTGCTGCCTTTTTCTCCCACACACAATATTGAATGATATGATCAGAATTCAATTTTCTGAATTTTTTTTAGAGATTATGGAGCCGAATTATTGAAAACCCTATAGGATGATCTACCAATATATCTATTGTTAAGCAACTAGAAATTAAAAAAAATTTAAAAATAAACGTCAGCATGGGGATATAACTATTAGGTGTACTGAAAGTTATATTTGAAAATAAATGATGTTTGAATTTAGATGTAATAATTTATTTTGAGTGCAATTATCAAAATATTAATTACTATCAAATGTAATAAAAAAAGGTCAATGAAATACTAAAAATACCCTATTTTTTTGAATTTTCCATCCCTTTGTCCTTTTATTAATTAATTAATTTATTTTTGTTTTGAAAGACTATTATGGTCGTATGAGGTAAGTTGAAATCTTGCAACAAGCAAAAGAAAGGTCCAAGGAAATTTAAGAGATAAGCAATAAATAGAATGAGATATGTACCTACAACTACAAATGCAACACTTCTCAATCGATTCAAAAAAAGCCAGAAATCTGGCGCAAGTGCAACCATTAGTCGTGAGTTTGTTAAACCACCGCACTTTTTTTTTTTTTCCTCTATATATATATATATATATATATATATGTTTTTGCTTTGATACCATTGCCTTACTGGCTGACAGCAAGGGTCAATATGGCTCTGCCTAACTCAAGTTCCTTGACTTATTTAGTCGATTCAGAATCAGCCTAACTCATTGGCCATGTGTGACCTAAAGAGCTAAAGAAAAGAAGCTGTCAACTCCAATTTGTAGAATGTGAATAAATAAAAAAATAAAGAAGCTAAGGGTCACAGTTATGGCTAGTTACCTTTTCATTTCAGGCTTCAAAAGGGTGTATTTTAGGAATCATCTTAAACCGACCAAACATGATGGATAGATGCATGCCATTGATCATAGTAAAAACATGAAACACAAGCTATCATTCCTCTTTTGCCTTTCTAAATGTATCTGAAAAAACGACTCATCAAAACTTACACACCTTGACAACTTAATATCCAACCTAAATTATTATCTGTTATCAATGGCTAGCTCCCTTTTCTTCATCAACTATAACTACCTTTCATTTCTCATAAAATAAGACATCAAGAAGTTTGAATTCACGGCTTAACCTTTCGGTTCACTTTTAGAAAAATAACATTCAATAGATTTGCAAGATTCTATTCTTAACATCAATTGCCCCTTTTCCTATTTTCAAATTATGAATCCTTTCTGCATAAGAATACTACAGCAGTGAAAGAATAAAAAGAAGATGACATGAACTTTTTAAATACTTCTCCAACTCTCTTTACTTCAATTTACAGTAGATTTGGTAAGGATGAAACTTGAACATTTTTTTTTTATGTAGAAGATTGTCCATGGCTTGGAGAAGAGGAACCATAAAAATGATACCAATCTTTGAAGTGATTGGACCAGGTTGCCCGGCACAAACACTTTAACATTTTTCAGTTAAAATAGAATTAATGGAATGCTTTGTACTCTTTTTATCCATTTTTTTAATTTTAAATTAAAGTGCATATTTATGTATCTTCAAATGATGCAGAGTTCAATATTAGAGTAATACGAAGTTTACACCTAACGATCATATGTTATATATAAATTAATAGTTTCATTTATAAAGTTTCACCAAAATTTCCCTCATCAACGATTGTCTAACTTCGGAAGTATAATATGATTTAGATGGTGTCCTTTGTTGTCTCATAAAAGTGATAACAAAATTTACGAAGCACCGAAGATATTGCTGTTGTCACTTTAAAACACAAAAAGCCGCATAATTTTTGTCAAGTTCAGCTAAGTTTAGAGGTTTATGTCAACGACTAATCAGCATTTTTTTCATGGGTTTTTTTCTCATGCTATTACCAGGGTAAATTAGTAATAAAATAACATTAAAGATTACTTTCCCACAATAAAAAATTTTCTTTTTAACCTGTTGGATGAGAATCGGATTGCTTTTAGGGCAGTAGTCTTAATTGACCTAGTGATTTAAGATTACTGCCACTTAAAATTCTTAAATTACTAACAAATTAAGTGTTGCAATTATTTAATGTATTTCAACCTAATTTTTGAGGTCACCCTGTACCAAGTAGTCAAAAACCCCTAAATGTACACCTTAAGTAGAAGCGGCAACGGTCGGAAAGCCCACCCTACCCGCCAGGACCAGCTTGATTGGGCTTGGGTCCAATTTCTTTGTTTCAGCGTAAAGTTGTAATTTTAAGTTAAAATAATATATTTTATTTAAATTCAATTATAAAACATATAAATATTGATATAAAATAATTTTTAATAATATAAATAATAATTTAAATATAAATAGATGAATCAAATTAAATTAAATTTAAATTTAAACTTAAAAAATTTTTTCGAACTCATAACTAGGTCTTGTCTTTAAGCTATTAATTGTGGATGATTGTTTCGGCCTGGGGCAAGGGGAGTTTAAGCAAGCAAGGTCAGTTGCTTTCGTTTTTGGTCCAATTTTTCACTTTCTAATGGGCTGCATCCGAATGCCACACCACTTTAACCAGCAGAGGCTTAAGAAGACTCCACTGAACCATTAGGCCCAACAATTTAACCTCATTTACCTTTCACCCGACATGTATGATCGATTTGCAAACTTTGGGCTGCGTTCTTTGCTCGTATCAGGCCTTTCGGCTCCTCTTCCTTCTTGTCAGTGGGGTGGTACGGATTTTGTGAAGAATGAATCTGAATTTTAACAAAAACTACTACTATTATTAGAAGAATGCCAGCAACCATAAATAGTCGGAGAGTAGGAGATTGTGGAACCTTTATCTTTTGTTGATTTACGGGTAAAAGCCAAGCCCAAGGTCTAGCCAGCCTTGTTGCAATTGCTAAAAATTGCTCCACAAAATCTAGCAAGTAATTTCACTTAGCTCTGCTCATGGTCAAACTTAAATAATTTTTAATTTGAGTCCATCCGACTCAATTTGAATAATTATTTATATAATAAAAAAATATTTTTATTTAAATTTAATTATAATAATAAATTTTTTATTTAGATTTAATTATAATATTGATATAAATTTTTTAATTTTAAATATTATTTTAGACAGTGATATCCTTTTCACTATGGGCAATGTCCTTCTTAACGTTCATATAGGGGCAAAACGATAATTTTTTATTGGATAAAAGAAGTTCGTTGGAGCCTTTCCGGCCGAAACTGGTGACAAATGGCAATGGAGGGTTGGACAGGAGGAAATGTACGAGAATTCAATAAGGCGTGGTTGATTCTCATCTGAATAAAATGCATGCCGTACACGCTCATAGCGTGCCTCGTCCCATGTCGTACCTCTTTTTGCCTGCCAGCGCAAGGGCTTCCTTCCTCACTGCCACCGCCTCTGCCACCCACGTTCACTAATCATTAACATATTAAAACCATAACCCTTCCTCTCCCGCCGCCTACAAAATTCAGTCACAACACTTTTGCTTTGCTTTGCTCCACTTTCAGCCTCCATCAAAGATATGAGGATCAGAAACAGTGCCGGCAATCACCTTCAACGCTCCATTTCACCTCCACCAGGACCACCCTCTCCGCCGCCTCATAATAAGCCAATGTTTTCCCCCACCACCAAAGCCATGAACACCACTTCATTTTCCTCCTCACCGTCTGATCAATCTCCCCTCCCGCCGCCGTATGTCATGGTCAGTAGAATCAACGCCCGACTTTCTTGCATTGACGACGACAATGGGTTTGATTCCAAGGACACCTTCTTTGCTGCTAGCCACTTTGCTCGAGATGAAACTAATGCGGATGATAGTTGGTCCACGTCAGCTAATGAGAGGTAATATGAAAAACAAGAATGGGTATAATAAAAAAGTTTAATCCCATCTTTTTAAGTAATTTTTCTTTTTCTTTTAACTCTATTGAATTGCTAGGCTGAGATTAATTCTTTTTGCATGTTTCTACAGTTTTGGGCACAGCATTTTTGGTCAGACATCAAATTCAAGCTTCGTTTCCTCATCCCTATCTTACAATGTTATGTTGTTTTATGTAAAATTCTGAAATTAAAAAAAAAAAGTACCTTCTTTTTTGCATATCGGGCATTTATTTTGCATGAGATATATATATATATATATATATATATGTTTATAGGGCGGTGGTGCGAGGAAGAGCGAGCAATACCATTGAAGAAAAGGAGAGTAGTGATGGCGAGCTACGAAACAAAGCAAAGCAAAGAGATGGTGATGATGAAGATGAAGGATGCATTGGAAGAGAGGAAGCGAAAGATGGGGGAAACAATGGAGGGGTATGATGATGAGATAAAGAGGTGCAGTAGGGGGAATGGGAAAGGATGGAGGTGCAACAAAACAAGGGTGAAAGGTCATAGCTTGTGTAAGCACCATTTGGAGATGCAAAGGATGAGAAATACCAAACACTGCCCTTGCAGCAGCAGAAATCAAGGGGAAGAAAAAGAAGAAGAAAGGTTGTATGATGTCAGCGGTAGAGCCAACCAAATCAGGAAAAACAAGAGGGTTCGGGTGGTGAAGAAGGCTCGATCAATGAGCAGCTTGCTTAGAGACACTGTTCCATTGTTTTACTCTTAATTAGCTTAGCTAGTATAACTTAAGATGGTATAGTTTAGTAGGAAAGTATTGGGAAGAAAATGGTATAGTTCCATTGCCTCTTTTTCTTATGTTCTTGCATCAGATTACAATTTGCAAATGAAATGATGTATAGGTTTGACTGAGACCAGAAACGATGGCTTCCTGGATATTTCTTTGCATTTTCTTTAGAATTTCCGTGTTGGGTCTGCTGCCAAGTCTCTGCCGTGTACCAATCCGTGTGAATTTCTGTTCAAATTGTCAATTTTTCCTTTGTTGAATTTACTTAACCAATAAGAATAAGAATACAAAATTAGAATCCAGTCATAGTTCTATAGTTCTAAATTATGATTGGGGATACAGATGCAGAGGCGGTGCGAGTTACTTAACGGATTAAATGCAGCGCGAAGATTATAAATTCCATTACATTGCTTAATGATTTTAATATGATTAAGGTATTACGTTTTTTAATTTTTATATATTTTTGAAAAAAATATTCACTCCATTAAAAAACTACTCACATTTCTTTAAAAAAAAAACCAAAATATTTTTCTTCAAAATATCTATTTTATTTTAAAATGACTAACTAAGTTAGTCTCATAAGTTAAGTGACACTAATTTAATTAATAAAATTATCAAAATATTAAACAGAATCTATATTGATAAAAAGTATAAATTCAAAGATATTTTTGTCTTTAATAATTTTTAATAAAGCATTTTTTTAGACAGTTAATAAAATACTAAAATTTATACTTTGTAGGTGAAAAAATATCTTTTTCTAAAATATTATATTTTAAAAGAAAAAAATACGTTAAAATTAAATATAGGGAAGTAATTTTTTTTAGTGTAATTTTTTTTTTAGTGTATAATTATAAAAATTGAAAGACTTAATACCCTTAATTATAATTTATTATTATAATTATAGTTTAGTTTGTATGTAATTTCTTTAATTAAGTTAGTATAATTTAACTTGTAATATCAACTCAGGTAAGGATTTTATACACAGTATAGATTCTTAAGAAAACTATCCATGTTGTAAAAAAAACTATTTTTTTAAAGAAAAATCATCCACAAAGTGAGTGTACCAAATTTTAGCATATACTTAGCTCTTTAATTGGTGACACAAAATGCCTATTTTGGTAAAGTCATCATAAAACATCACTCACTACTAGATTATACTACGCTCACTATATGGGTAGTTAAAAAAAATAAATAAAAATTTATTTTTTAAAAGAAAATTATTAGTGGTAGTTTTTTACTTTGTTTTACAAAAGAAAAATGTAATTATCTTTTAACTTATATCATCACTAACAAATTTTTAAAAATTTTAAATAATTTTATTGACTGAGTTGATGTCTGGTTAACTTATAACACTAACTTAATCAACCTTTTTAATGTCATATAGATAGATATTAAGAGAAATCAGAAAAAAAATATATTATTTCAACGAATTAGAAATTTTTTATGACATTCGCTGAAGTCTTTTGTTGTTTTACCATGTATTTTAAGACATTTAACATACGGTGAGTAGAGGAAAAATATCTCTATGAAATTAACACTAATTACAAGTCTTAAATTCACTCTTTGTAATAGTAATGATTAAGGAATCAAGAGGAAATGTGTTTAAGAGGACGTTTCCCTTAAAATATTGGTGGTTTAAATTATTCAAAAAGAAAAAAAAATGACTATATGCAAAGAAGAATTCATGAATTAATTATACAATGCATTCTAAAACGTAAAATGAAGAAGTATTGTTGAACTTGGAATTTAAATCAATTAATCTATGACATTATTTTTAAAAATAATTTTTAATAAATTTAAAATTTGAATTTTAATATTTTTTCTTAAAATACATAATTGATTAATTGAATATGCATTTAATTTGAGCCGACCATAATGTGTTATTTGTTGGGTTAATAGTTTTAAAATAAATATTTATAATTTATTAGTTCTTTTGTATTTTTCTTCAAATGCGTGACACCAAACTTAGTAAAATGTCTTACTATTAGTATAGAGATATAGATATATAGCATTTATCTTGATTTTTAATTTCTTAACTTACCAACTCTTGCTAGTAATGGAGAAACAAAAAAACTCCCCAACAAAAGTCTTAATAACAGTTGCAAGGAAAGTGACTACTTGTTTGTTGCCTAATTGGTACTACTTTAGATTTTTTTTTTAAGGAAAGAATATATAAAATAAAATTACATCTTATATAATTAATTATTATTTTCATCCATAAATATAACATTGAGTCAAAGACAAACAAAAATTAAACTTACAACTTAAACTAGGAACTATATGTTCCCCCTCTTATCATCGAGAAAATTTGTTATTAGCAACGACATTTAGAAATGAAAAAATAATAAACTCTATACTAAAAAAGATTGTATTCCAAAATTAGGATAATGAAAAAAGAACACAGGGACACCCTTGTTATATACGTCACTATGATTGGATTGTCAATTAGAGCAATATCAAAGACAGAGCTAGTTGGTCTTGCCATCTTTTTTTATGGGTGAGACCATTTATGTTGATCTTATTAATTACTTTGAATTATGTAAATTTATCATTATAATATTGAAAAATCTACATTTATCTTTCTAAAATGATTTAAAGAGAGGAAACAATAGAGAAATGTGAAAAGGCTAATGAAATCCCATTAGAATTGGATTTTGAGGGTCTTTTGAATAGTGAATGTAGAGGCGAGTAAGGGGAGCTTGTATGCAAGAAAAGAAGGAAGATATATCTTGGCCCTTCAAATCTAGTCCCTAGATTTTAAACTGGAATTATATTTGATAGTCCTAAATAGTTCAAATGTGCATTGATTAAGTATGCAATTAGAAAAGGATATTTGATTTCAAATGTACTTGTATGCTTTAGGATTTGATTGACATACCTCGCTCACATGCTACATATCTAATCCTTTTTAGGAATGAAAATAATTAAAGATTATGTTGTATCTGTCTAGAAAAAGGAAGTCTATGAGAAATGTTACGGTTGTATGCTACCATGAGACCTGTCCATAATTGGGTCATGGTTTAAAAATTTTGAAATTCAAGCTTAAATTCGTTTGATGACCCAAATGTTATAAACAAAAATTATTAAAAAATATTTTATATTAATATTTATATATTTAATAATTAAAATTAAATAAAAATATTATTTAATTAAATAAACAGTAATCTAAATTTAGATCAAATCTATTTAAACAATAAAATATCATACTTTAATTAAATCAAATCTAGATTAAAATCAAATCTATTTGAATAATAAAATTTCATATCTTAATTAAATCAAATTTATCATATCAAACAAATATATCCAATCTTTGGCCATTTTAGTTACCGCCAATATTTAAAGATAATTTCTGATCATCTACGAATATAAGAGACGTTGACCCACCAATTCCTAGAAGGCTACCGGGTAGACCTAAGAAAATAGGGTTAGGGAAGAGGATGAAAGTTAAGGGGGGGAAAAAAGGGGCTGAACTTTGTTTCAAGCTTGGTCACGATTCAAGGAATTGTCTAGATGCACAATCAAAAGGTGAGTGAATTTTTTCTGTTGATTTTAGTTGTGTTCTTCTTTCAGCAAGTTTAAGGTTAATTAAAAGGTTTGAATATGTAATTTTTTTAAAGATCAATTTGTGAGCAAAATGGCCTCTAATAAGATGAACAATCTAAAGCACCCTTACCAAATCAGGAGAACTGCTGCATTTACGTTCGAGAATATATGCAGAACTTGGTTCAATGTTTTCATGACAGGGAACCTATGTATTGGATGTGCTAATTTAACACTGCAACAGACCACAAATGACATAGAAGCTCAGTCAGTTATTTGCCATATCACCCGCAAGGACCATGCCAGCTCAGACCACCCAGAAGAAACCTTTGGGTCCATGGTAGCCTCAAAGGCGGAAGCAGCCAGTATTTAGTCAGATTAAACATTTTAGCAGTACACGTCTAACATTAAAAAAAAATTCAATATTATAAGATATATTATTACATTTGATAATTTGTATTTATAGTATTAATATATTTTATTATATCATAATTATATTAAAAATTTATATTAAATAAATTTAGAGATGTATATTCATATTATATCTGTGTTATTTTTTATATTATATTTATATCTTATAATCATATTGAGTATAATATTATCATATCTATTTATAAAGCATTAAAAAGATAAAAATAAAAAATAAAAAAGCTGGCAACTTGGCATTTGTGGTCCCAACATTCCATTCTCCCTCGCTTAACTTGCGGATAAGCTTTTATTTTTTGAGCAATCTTCCAAAGTGCCAAATGAATCAAATCATTCCAACTCCAAACCGCAGTAAAACAATACTTAAAACGCAAGTTCCAATTCTCAAGAAAATTAAAAAAAAAAAAAAGTCTAGACCTTGAAAGCCAATTATGCTCGTTCTGCAACTTTCCCAAATGTCCTGCCTAGATACCTTAATAGTGATTTACGATAACCAAAATATCTTGCAAATTTTAGTATAGAAAGAAAGGTGAAAGAGAAAATGACAGTTTTTGCAGCAAATTCTCAACTTTTGTATAGAGAAATCAATCAACGAGACCAGTAACAACAACAAGAGCTTTGGAACAATGGGAGGATCTTCTTATTGTTGTGATAAAATTGTCGGTATTTTGGGTTCATTGGATGAATATTCTATGAATATTTCGTTGAAAGGCATGCTATAATTTTATTTGAAGAATATAACATCCACACAAACTATAAATAATTATACAAAATTATTAGTGAACATATGGGTTAAATACACAAATAATTAAATCTAACTATGAAAATATTTACCTTATCATATCCTAGTCAATCTAGTCATGCTCGGATACTTTGAAGGTCCAATGAAATACTAGTATGATCCTTACGATTGCTCTATCTATTAAAATTCATATAAAATTTTAAGAACCCATAAAATGTACGTTGTTCCATTAAAAATTAATTAGGCAAGATTATTACCCACTTGCAAAAGGGTATACAGGCATAAGATTCACATGTGGTGCAAAAAATGGCAATCGATGCCAAGCCGACGACTGCAAAAACACTAAACTTCCATCTATGTCACAACTTTTTTGGAATTTTAGCACGACATAGTTTCCTATAGAAAAACTCTAAACATGCAGAACTCCAATTATAAGTTTAGCCTTTTCAAACTATCAAAGTAATGGAAGATACATTAAGTGCACCTGATTGCTCAATTTGTTGGGCATTAGCATTCTTCCAATCAAACATAAAGGATGTGCTTTAGTAGCATATTTTTTCTCTTCTCCACTTGTATTTTCTAGAAGATTTTGAAAGGTTGATTGCAACCAAGTTAATTTCAATGTTGAGCCCTTGATACAATCTTCTAGAGATACCACACCCAATAGATCTTGGCACTCAAAATTCCAATATAACAAGCTTGCATCTATAACGGCCGTCCCATCCACTGGAAGTCTAAGTTGAAATGCAACATCTTTCAAAAGTGATTGAGCATTCACCACAAAAAAATGAAAAGTGTGCATCTTGGATCTCCATCATTCAATCAATGCACCTATTAAATCAGGCTCAAGTTGACATTGCACAACATCAGTTGTGTAATAAAATCTAGTTGTCTTTAAATGGTTTATAATACAAAAATGTGATTCGTCAAAAGAAAATTTTCGAGAGTGTAAGACATGATGAGTATCCTATTAATAATTAAATTTATTAATTATAAATTTATAAAATAACAATGTAATAAAAATAATACTTACAAAATTTAAGTATCTCTTGATATACAACTAACGATATATGATTATCTTATAATATCAACAAAATAATGATGAAGCCATTGAATTGTCTAAAATATTCCTGAAATAAGAATTCAAATTATATATGCCAAGTAAAATTCAAATATCTTAATAGAAAAGTGACCCAAGAATAAACTAAATCTAGCACGAAATGGCCATTTTTTGACAACCTCAAGTTGGTGATTTATCAATGTTGATCTGAGATCATCCATCATCATATCTCACAATTAACTCAATTAAATCAACCGATAATCAATTCAATACAAGAGGCAGGAAGATATAACATAAAAGCAAAAATCTTTAAATAATTTTATATTTTTATGTTTTAAAAAATTTTAAATATTTATCAAATAATTTTCATAATTTTTATTATTAATAGCATTTTTGTTAATTAGTTTTATAATAGGTGTATGTTTAGTAAAAACATTTACATAATTTTAGATTTTTATATATTAACAAATTTTTAAAATTTACTCAATAATTTTTGTAATTTTTATTATTAAAAGTATTATCATAATTAGCTTTTTCAATAGACATATATTTAGTAAAAATATATTACATAATTTTACATTTTTATGTATTGACAAGTTTTTAATATTTATCAGATAATTTTCATAACTTTTATTATTACTAATATTTTTGTAATTAGTTTTATAATATATATATATATATATTTAGTTTAAAATATTTTACAAAATTTAAGTTTTTTTAGGTATTAAAGAATTTTTGATAATTTTGATAATTTTTATTATTAACAATATTTTTGTACCTAGTTTTTTAAAACTGACGTATACTTCATAAAAATATTTTACATAATTTTACATTTTCATGTATTAGTAATTTTTTAATATCTATCAGATAATTTTCATAATTTTTATTATTAACAATATTTTAGTAATTAGTTTTATAAATAAAAATATAAATATATTTAGTAAAATTATTTTAGATGATTTTATACTTTTATATTTTAACAAAATTTTAACATTTACTAGATAATTATCATAATTAATATTAGCAGTGCCACCCAACAACTTCATGCTTTTTTATTAAAATATTATTAAAATTTTTATTTATGGTTTTAAACTGTTTTCAATTTATTTACTGAAATAAGCATATTTTTTAATGGTGTTGAGAAATCAATGTTTGATTGAATGAGTTTTCAAAATGATAATGAGAAACGATGCATCAATTGCCAATTTCTCACATTTACAGTTGGGAAATCAGCACTTCATGCGTCGATTTCCCAACTTAGTCCAATAAAAAAAATGTTCCTAACTGTGCAACTAGGAAATCGGCACTTAAAGTGCCAATTTCGCAACCTTCAACCTGAATACGATGCATGTGACAGAATTTTCAGAATATGCACATACATAGGGTATCCGACAAGCTAGAATCCATTTATTGGTAAGCTTTGTGTTAGGATGCAATTCGCAATGAAAAAGGCTATAGTGTCTGCTATAAAGCACTATAACATCAAAAACTCTGTAAATTATAGAGTAATAGAATCCAAGCCAAACAAACATCATGGTCAGTGTATAATATCTGGCATAGGGTGCAACTAAAGCATAAGGACAACATTGTTGAAGAAGAAACAAGTGTGGGAGATTAGAAAGTATAATGGGCCTCATACTTGTACATCTGGACATATTTTACAGTTTCACATGAAACTAGTTTCTAGCATGATATGTTCATGCATTTCATCCTTGGTTCAAGCAAATCTGGCCATTTCCATTTCAATTTTGTTTACCGAGATAAAGATAAGTATGGATACATAACCTCTTATAGGAAAGTATGGATAACAAAGCAGAAGGCAATTATTCGACTATTTGGCGATTGGGATATAGATCATACAATGATCTACCGAAGTAGTTGGATGTAATGCAACATTTTGTTCCTGGCATAATCGTGGAATTACAAACTATGCTTGCACACCATGATCATGAATGGTGTAAGGTATGAGCATTTTTCATCAACTTTTTTTGACATTCAAGTCTTGCATTAAAAGCTTTCCCTTTTGTAAACCTATTGTCCAAATAGATGGTATATTCTTATGTGAAAAATACAAAAGAACATTGCTGTTAGCTATTGCATAAGATGGCAATTAAAACATAGTACTAATTGCCTTTGCCGTTGTAAAGGTTGAGACAAAAGAGGCATGGTCATTTTTTCTCATCAATTTGCATAGATTTGTTACATAACTTGGCAAACGCTTGAATTTTGATCGACATGAATCTATCAAATCTATGATCAAAGGGTTAGGTAATGCATGGAAACCTCCACGTGCATATTATGTGTATTGCATTCGGTACATTTCAACTAACTTCATAAAAAGGTTTAATAATAAAGAGTTACGTCGACTAATTGTTAATATGGTTATGTAATTGCATTTATGGTTATTTACTGCTCTTACGACCTTATCAATTTTCATTTTTATCTATAAATTGTTAACAATTCCACAAATTAACATCTTATTTTTTAGTATACGAACTGCGACGACACCATTTTCAGTGGCACTATGAAAATCTTCGTGTGAAGAACGAAGAAACAGCCAATTAGATTAATAAAATCCCAAGAAAGAACTGAGCTCAATCATATGATGAAGGAAGACATTATAGATATATGATGACAAACCTGGTTGAATGTATAAATTCAATGTTGAAGGGGACTCATCTTCTTATAACCACTTTGGTGAATGCCACATATTTTAGATTGGTTGAACTATTTAGGGTGATGAGGAACAATTAGATAGCAATGATAGCAGTCGAGCATAGTTACTATGAAACAATGACAAATGCCATGCAAAAAATCAAAGAAAAGCTAACTCTCAATTTGTTCGTAGGTTTGCACGCACAAATCAATCTTTTTTTGGTTAAAGAGTTAGAAAACCCCTAGGAGAGAGTTATGGCTTCGACATACAGAGTCAATCTTAATGAAAGCTGATGTGACTGTAGGAAGTTTTAAGCACATAGGTACCTATATTCACATATTGTTGCAGCTTGTGCTTATATCCATATAGATTGCATGCTATATGTTGACAATGTTTATAGACTAAAGACTATAAATAATTTTTATTGACATGAGTTTCAACTCGTCGAAAATGAAGTTTATTAGTCCGAGTATAATGGTCCACAACTGTGCCCTAATCCAAAAATATGGAGAGATCCCAAAGATTGACCAAAATCAAGTCAAATTCATAATGAAATAGCTTTTAGGGAGATAGGCCAACCAAAGCGTTATACTCTGCGTGGGAATCCCAAAGATTGACCAAAATCAAGTCAAATTCATAATGAAATAGCTTTTAGGGAGATAGGCCAACCAAAACGTTATACACTGTGTAGGAATGAAAGCCATAACCGTAAAAAATTTCCTTATCAAGTCGACACATCAGGAAAAAGTTTGCATCATTAATTATCAAATTTTATTTATGATTATATTAGTAAGATATGTACATCTATAAAATTTATCAGTTACATTTTGATGATACAAATGTTATTTTTTTTAATGAAATACGATTCAAGTTCTTTTTTATTTATCTTGCAACATAAATAATAGAAATACACATTACAAAAAATAATATAATTATTATAGAAAATTATTATAATATAATGATAATATATTCGTATATAATTATTAATTAGTTATAATATAATAATGACAATATAATTATAGAAAATTATTATAATATAATAATATAGCCATATATATTTATTAATTATTATGATATAATTAATATTATACAATTATTAATTATTATAATATAATAATAATAATAATATAATTATACTTTACTTTGAACATGTAATTATTAATTATTATAATATAATGATAACAATAAAATCATTATAATAGATTATCTTCCAAAACATAAACAAATTATTATAATACAAATGTATAATAGAAGTATTAATACAAAATTATAACTGTATAAATTTATACCGCAAAATAGTACATTTATAGCATTGTATAACTGTATAACATAACTATAAAGCTGTATAAGTCTATAACTATATAACATAAGTAATAATATAAGTTCATATCTATTGATAGGGGGCCTTTCTTGTGGCGTTGAACAATAATGTGGAGCTCTCCTATTATATGGTGGTAATACTTTTCATTCAACATTCTCAATTTCATTGCTACATACTCCTCGGGTTTCACGTCTTTGATCTCTTACTTCCACTGCCATGCTTCTTCTTTAGTAGCTTTTTTCTGAGTCAGTATGAATCCCTAAATCCACTCATAGCCATATTAATATCTACCACATCCAAAAATTGTAATCCACCACTGGAGGAACCAATGCCTGTTGTACCAAAAATAGAGTAGGTACTGCTAGCCGAAAGTACCAAACTAATATAAGCGAGACATATATGTTGAAACTAAAATGAAAGTCAAAAAGTCGACATCTAACCTACTAGTTGGTGAGTTTGGCTGATGGCATCTATCATCATCATCATCCCCAGCATGATTAAAGGAATATTTGTGACTAAATAATACTCCAGGATCACGCTTTGGTGCAAGATGACTAAGTAACATCTTAGTTGCACTGACATTGTCAACATGTGTCGAAGTAGATTGATTCGATATTCAACTAACTTCATCAATTATATCTATAAAGCTTCATTTAAAGGTTTGGATTTGAAATTTGTTGATCATATGACCTACTCTTAACATCCTGAAGTCCCACGATGGGAAAATAAATGGTCGCCTTGTATAAAACCATCTGATATATTCATATGATGGTGTGAAATTGTTGTTCAAAATTTTAGGACCCTCAGCAATTCGTCTAGAATTTTTTTTCCTAAATCAGATCTAGTTTGAATGTCTTTCGACCTAGTTTTCTGTATTATTACTATGCATATTAATTCTACAAACTTCGTCAAGGTTACAAGTTTTTCAAGGATTGGTTGTTGCATTCGAAACTAGTGTAAGACTCTATCTACTAGTTCCACTCCGCAACTTAAAAACATATTAATGTTGTATTTATCCTTCAAATTTAGCTATTATGGAAGGCTTTTGATGTGATGCAAGCCATAATTTCATTTGCAATTTATAGCCTTCATAGAAACTATGAAAAAAAAGATAAAATTATTACTAATTAATATATAATACGTTGGGTTAAATACACATGTAATTAATATCAACTATTAAAAAATTTACCTTATTATGTCCCATATAATCTAGTCATGCTTTAATGCTTCCTATGTTTATAGTTATATGAGTGAATTGCTTTAGACGACAACATCTATTCAAATATATATAATATATGAATAACTCATATGCAAATATAAGTTGTCCTAATATAAATTAAATACTTAAATTTATTATCTTAAGGGAAGGGGATATAAAAGATCTTATCTAACCACCAGTGCAAGAAATAGAAGCCGGTACCATACCTATGACTGCAGCAAAATTAAACAGCCACCTATATCATGTGTCACCCTAACTACTGCATGACAGAGTTTCCTGCACAAGAACCCTAAACATGGGGAACTCCAACTATACTTTACTACCTCATTTATTTGCCAAAGTGGAAAATCAATCAAATTCGATTTCCTAGTTACACGAGTAAGAATACCTGTAACCCTCAATGTCTCACTTTCTTATAGGTTATTTAATGTATCTTCCAGTTTTGGCAGATTTGAATGAGGTAGCAAAATATAGTTGGGGTTTCACATGTTTAAAGCTCTTTTATAGAGAACTCTGCTGTGCAACAATTGGGGTGACACGTGACATAGATGGCTGTTTAATGTTCATGGTAGCGACTTTCATTTCTTGCACTGGTGGTTAGATAAGATCCTATATATCCTCTTGCATTAAGGTAATAATTTTAAATATTTAATTTATACTAGGACAATTACATATAACTTATACATATATTATATATATTTGAACAGATGGTGTTGTTTGAGCAGTTTACTTATACAACTATGGCGTAAAAAGTATTAGAGTATGACTAGATCGCACAAGATGTAATAAGGTAAATTTTTTAATAATTGACCTTAAGTACATGCATATTTAACTTAACATATTGCATACTGATCAATAATAATTTTTATCTTTTTTTTCATAGTTTTTATAGAGGTCATATATTGCAAATAAAATTGTGGCATGTTTCTCATCAGAAGCCCTCTGAAATAACCATATCTGGAGGGCAAACACAGCATTATTATGGTTTCGGGTTGTGGAATGACACCAAGCAAACAGGGCCTTATCCTAGTTTGGGATCCAACAACCAATCCCCCAAATACTTGTGAACCTTGATGAAGTTCATAAAATTGACATGTGCGGTAATAATATAGAAAACTAGGCCGAAAATCATTTAAACTAGAAAAAGATGTTGCAGACGAATTGCTGAAGTCTTGAAATTCTGAACAACAATTTCACACCATTAGATGAATACATCAGATGGTTTTATGCTCAATGCCAGCAATTTATTTTCCTATCACCAAGACTTTAGGATGCTAGGAATAGGTCACATGATCAACAAACTTCAAATCTAGACCCTCTTATAAAACTTTACAGACGTAGTCGATGACATGGAGTTAGTCAAAGGATGAACCAACCTACTTCGGCACATGTTAAAAATGTCAGTGCACCTAAGACCTCGTTCAGTCATCCTGAACCAAAGCGTGATCCTAGAGTATCATCCAATTGTAGATACTCATTCAGTCATGCTGAAGATGATGATAGGTGTTCTCAGCCGAAGCCACCAACCAGTAGATTAGATGCTGACCTCTTAACTCCTATTTCAGCTTCAACATATATGTCTCACTTATATAAGTTTGGTACCCACGACTACTAATACCTACCCTATTTTTGATGCAGCATGTGTTAGTTCTCCTAGTAGTAGGTTACAATTTTTTTGTTACGATAGACATTAATATGGCTATGAGTAGATTTTGGAATTACATGCCGACTCAGGAAGAAGACACTAAAAAAGAATCACCGGTAATGGAGGTAAAATACCAAAGACGTCAAACATGTGGCATACGTGGCAATGAAATAAAGAATGTTAAACGAAGAGTATTACCACCACATAATAAGAGAGCTTCGCATTGTTGTTCAACACTGTGCGAGAAGGCCCTCCATTAATAGATATAATCTTGTATTATTACATTTATTATACAATTATATAATTACATAGCTTTACAGTTATATTATACAGTATACAGTTATACAATATTATACAATGTTATAAGTATACTATTTTGTGGTATACATTTATACAGTTATAATTTATATTAATATTTCTATTATACATTTGTATTATAATAATCTGTTTATATTTTTTATGTTGAAAGATAATTCTATTATGATAATTTTATTGTTATTATTATATTATAATAATTAATAATTATATACGGTTATATTATCATTATATTATAATAATTTTCTATAATAGTTATAATATTTTTCTAATATGTATTTCTATTATTTATGTTGCAAGATAAATAAAAAAGAACATGAATTGCATTTCAATAAAAAAATAACATTTGCATCATTAAAATAAAACCAGTAAATTTTACAGATGTATACATCGTTTACTAATATAATCAAAAATAAAAACTGATAATCAATGATGTGAACTTTCTCTCAATGTGCCGACTTGATAAGGACTTTTTTTTAAGGCTATGGCCTTTGTTCGTAAACAGTCCCTAACGATTTGGTTGGCCTCTCTCCCTAATGTCTATTTTATTGCGAATTCGACTAGATTTTGGTTAACCTTTGGAATTTCTCTGCATTTCTGAATTAAGGCATAATTATGGATAATTATATTTCGACCAATAAGCTTCATTCCCGACGGGTTGAAACTAATGTCGATAAACACTGTTTATAGTCGATGGTCTATAAATATTATCCACAAATAGCATGCAATTTATATGGACATAAGCACAAGCAGCAACAACATTAAACATGGATACATGTGTACTTGAAACTTCTCATAGTCACACCACTTCTCATTAAGATTGACTTTGTATGTCAAAGCCACAAATCCTTCCTAGAGGTTTTCTAACTTTGCAATTAAAAAAATTAATTTGTTCGTGTAAACCCATGAACAAGGTGGGAGTTAGCTTTTCTTCAATTTTCTTGCATGGCATTTATGACTGTTTTACAATAGCTGTGCCTAACTGCCATCGTTGCTATCTACTTATTTTTTATCATCCTAAATGGTTATGCCAATAAAAAATATATAGCTTTTACCAAAATGGTAATGGGAAGATGACGGTCCCCTTCAACATTAAATTTATACATTCAGCTAAGTTTGTCATCATATGTTCATAGCGTCTTCCCTTATCATATGATTGACCCCATTTCTCATCGAGATCCTATTAACCAATCAATCGCTTTTGCATTCTCTGTACGAAGATTTTCATAGTGCCATTGAAAATGAAGTCATCATAACTCGTACATTGGAAAAACAATATGTTAATTTATGTACTTTCATTTACCTATTGTAATTCTTTTCCTACTAGCGGGTTACATGTATAGGACCAACTAAGGTATTAGGCATGGCTTAAAAGATATTTTAGAGGCTCATAAACGTCTATGTATAGGCCAAAGGCATAAAGGACTATATGAAATCCTAACAACATCATGGCATGCTCAATTATCTCTTAACTTAGCGATGTTAGGCTTTTTAACCATTGTTGTAGCTCATCATATGGATTCAATGCCCCTTATCCATATCTAGCTACTGACTATGGTATACAACTATCATTGTTCACATATCACATGTGGATTGGTGGATTTGTCACAGTAGGTGTTGTTGCGCATGCAGCCATTTTTATGGTAAGAGACTATGATCCGACTACTCGATACAATGACCTATTAGATCGTGTCTTTAGGCATCGTGATTGAATCATATCACATTTCAATTAGGTATGTATATTTCTACGCTTTTGCAGTTTTGGTTTGTATATTCATAATGATACCATGACTATTTAGGGCATTCGTAATATCGACAAAACACCCATACTTTAACACCCGATGCAATGGCTCCTGGTGCAACAACAAGCACCGGTTTGACCTTGGGAGGCGATGATTTAGTGGCAATAGGTGGCAAAGTTGTTTTCTACCTATTCTATTAGGAACCGTAGATTTTTTGTGCATCACATTCATGCATTTATGATTCATGTGATGGTATTGATACTCTTGAAAAGTGTTATATTTGCTCGCAGCTAGCGTTTGATACCGGATAATGCAAATCTCAATTTTCATTTCCCTTATGACGAGCCTGAAAAAAGGGGGACATGTCAAGTATCCGCTTGGGGTCATATCTTCTTAGGACTATTCTGGATGTACAATTCAATTTCGGTTATAATGGTTTTTTTTAACCAAGCCACTGCCTATGAGTTACCGACTCATTCTTCAACAAGCACGCAGTCAGAGCCCTGGACACCTTCCACTGCTTAGGAGCTTGCTTTGTAAGAGAGCAAATAATCATAAATGCAATTATATACATATATTAAAAACTTAACGACGTAACTCCTTATTATTAAACCTTTTCATGAAATTAGCTACAAAATGTTGAATGCAATATACAAAATATGCACATAAAAGTTTCCATGCACTACCTGAGTCTCTGATCACAAATTTAATGGATTCTTGTTGATAAAAAATTAAGCATATGCCAAGTTATGTAACAACATATCTACATAAATTGCCAAGAAAAAATAACCATGCCTCATTTGTCTTACCCTCTACAATGGCAAAGGTAATTTATATTATGTTTCAATTACTATTTTGCGTAATAGCTAATAACAATGTTCTTTTATATTTTTCATACAAGAATGTATCATCTTTTTGGACAAAATGTTTGCAAAAAAGAAAGCCTTAAATGTAAGACTTGAATGTCTAAAAAGGTTGATGGAAAATACTCATACCTACAAATTATATATAAGTACAATTTATAATTCTACTATTCTATCAGAAACTAAATGTTGCATTGCACCTAAGCACTTTGCCAGATTATTGTATGATTTATCTTAATCGCCAAATAGTCAAATAATTACCTTCTACTTTACTATCTATGCTTTCCTATAAAAGGTCATATATTCATACCTATTCCATATCTCAACAACCAAAATTGAAACAAAAATGATAAGATTTGCTTAAACCAAAGATAAAATGCATAAATATATTATGTTAGAATCCAATTTTATATGATCTTGTGAAATATGTCAAGATGTACAAGTATGAGGCTTATTATACTTTATAATCTCTCATACTTGTTTCTTTTTTAACAATGTTGCTCTTGTGCTCCAGTTGCACCTCGTGCCATACATTTTACAATGATCGTGATATTTATTCGGCGAAGATTTTACTACTTTGCAATCTACAATGTTTTTGATGTTGTAATATTTCATAACAGAAATCACGACTTCTTTTATTGCGAATTGCATCCTAACACATAGTTCACCAGTAGATAGATTCCAACTTGTCAAAAACCTTAATGTATAAGCATATTGTAAAATTCTACCACATGCATTGCATTCAGATCAAGGGTTAAAAAATCAAAACTTGAAGTGCTTGATTTTTCAACCATTTTTTTCAATTTATCTAAGTTGGGTAATCGACATATCAAGTACCGATTTTTCAATTCCAAAGATAAAAAATCAACATTTGATATGTTAATTTTTCATTATTATTTTAAGAACTCATTCAATTAAATACCGATTTCTTAATATCATTCAAAAAATAAACTTATTTTAGTAAATAAATTAAAAATGACTTAAAACCATAAATAAAAAATTTTAACAATATCCTAATAAAAAACCGCAACTCCAACCCCTAGCATTTGGGTGCTGCAACCAAACCTAAAATTAAAATTTTGAGTTTTTAAAACTCAAAAATTTATCAAAATAAATTACAAAATATTAACAAAATAATAAATAATTTCATACAAATTAATCGTACATTTAATTTTTTAACAGAAATTTAAAACTTGTATAAACAATAAAATATCATACCTTCAAAAGAAAATCTTCAGAGAATGAAATGAGGTGCAACCAGCTCACCAAAGTCTGTAAAGAAAAAAAATACTGGTATTCTCGAGAGATCGAAAAGACGAGAGAATTAAAGAATGACAATAGAGCCAGAGAGCGAGAGACGGTGAAGGGGATGTGCTTAAATAGAGGAGATAAATATTTAATAATTTTAAATAAATATATATACATATATCTATATATATGTTCGAATCCGTGACAGGTTCCTCGGGCTCTTGCAGAAAATACTTTTGCACTTTGTGCAGCTTTTTTTTTTTTTTTGCAGAGAACTTTGTGCAGCCTTTAGATTGACGGGTTCATGTACAACGAAACAGTGCTGAAGTAAAAATATAGCATGGTGAATAGAAGCGGCTTTATATTTTATTTGTTTTATTTACTTTTTAAATTTAATTTTAAAATGATAGAAATAATAGACAAATGTCGGAAGATTGGTCTCTCTGATCTCATAATTCAATATTTAAAATATTTTTATTTTTTTTGTTATTTCAAGATTTTTTTATAAGAATAATATAATTTTTTAGATCGAAAATTAATTATCAAGACGATCTAATTTTGATATCCATGATGAAAAACTGATAAAATAGAATTGCAGTGAGGACGGCGTATCCTATTTTTTTACTTTTAAATATAAATTAAAAATAATTAAGGGCAAGTCGCCCATAATTTAAATTTAAATTTATAAATTAAAAAAATCACCTTCATGGTGACTTGACTTCCCTTGAATTACAACCTCATCAGTCATCAATCAAGTTTGAATTTATTCATTGATTTAGCTCAATTATCAGAGTAGATAAGCTGGGAGGCATAGGAAGTCAGTTGGGTTCTCCCACGACGGTGACATGCGTTTGCACCGAGAGTTGAGTTTATTAATCTCAAATGAGGCTAGCCTTTTTATTTTATTCCAACCACCATCAGTGATGATAATTTCTCAATTCGTATACAAAAATTGTACCATTTCAAGAATTAATCTTCAATTTATTTTATTTATGAATTTTAAAAAAAAAGGTATTATTCGTTGAAGAAAGCCCATTCTAAGCAGAAAATGCTAATTCAGAAGTGCTACACGAAATTAAATCCAGCCGTTTGATATTGAAGGAGAATTAATATGAAATTGAGTGAAGGATCTAAAATAATTTATTGCAGATATGGAAGGATGGAGAGATGAAAGTTAAGGTGAATTGGAGGGCATATAAGGCATGCATGGCTTGTGATTGAAGAAGTTAGAATGATTATCCCAAATTTTGTCTCATTAAAAAAAAAAACTACTGGAAATTGCTAACTCTTTTCTGTATTTATTTTTTTCCCTACTAATAAAAAAAATTATATTTGTGCAGTAAAAACTCCATTAATCAGTGTTGACACATCAATCTAAAAATGCAGTTCAATTTGATGAAATCTGAAAATTTATTTATCCACATCATTTTCATATTTTTTTACGTAACAATCATTTTTAAAATATTTTATATTTTATATAAATTTTAAATAAATTAACTATTCATGTTATATAAATTTTTATATTTTTATATATTTATGTTATATTTTTATTTTTTTCATGTCTTATCTAATTTATACAATATTGTCAGCTGGTATAGCTGCAGAGCCAGCCGAGGTATAATGCAAAATCGCAATTCGTATTGCAGGGAAGTCTTTTTTTTTTCTTGTTTTTATTGTCCGCTGGTACAGAACTCCAAATTCTGAAACATATTTTTTGTAACACAAGCGACGGGTGGATTTTTGATATTAGGGACCACGAAATTTAAATCCTACTCTATGAATATTATATTCATAACAATTATTGAATCAAATACTGAAAAATAAAAATGTATAACAATTAAAAATATGAAACTTGATAGGCCTAGGTTGGCATTTTAAATTTTGTTTGGGTATTTCACGCCTGGCATTTTTTTTTAATTGTTTGTTGCTATGTTTGTAACTCATTATTTTAATATAAAATGAAAGTTAAAAATGTTAAATTAATATTTTTTTAATTATTAGATTTAGAACCCAAAAAGAAATACAATGGTATTTAACTTCTAAAAATATTATTTTAGAAAAAATAAAAAATTAAATAAAAGAAGTGAAAATAACAAAATAATTGTGTGTCAATGGAAACGTCGCTTTAGCCGAGTGGGTAAAGCGTGTGCCCGCCAAGTAAATGGGATTTTCCCGCGAGAGTTTGAAACTCCACGCAATATAATTATATAAATTGTTTTAAAACCATTGCTATCATTAAAACAGCTTCGAAGGACAGAAACTTCTGGGAGAATTTTAAAAGAAAAAAAATATGATTATTATTAAAAAAATAAAAGTAGAAAAAAATTTAAAAAATATTAGTTATTTAAATTATTAATAAAAAATTATAATTATTTTTTTTATTTTTTATTTGCTGCAGCTTATTGTTTTTTTTAAAAAAAATCAAACAGTGCGGTCGAAATATATTATATATATTATATAATATAAATATTATATAAATTATACAAATTATATATAATATATGTTATATAAGACATATATAATATAATATATAATAGTATAAATATAATATAGTAATATATATTATTATATAAGTTAAATTATTTGTATACACATTAAATTACATTAAATTATATGTTATTATATATATAAATGCATTGTATATTACAATAAATGAATGTACGACTCACTATAAATAAATATACGGATGAGTATAACCAAATGTATAACTAACTATAATTAAATACACAAATGATAAAAAATAAGTGTACATGAATCTAAAATCGAATCTACACTAAACCATATAGTCATGAACAATATCAAAATGTTAGAAAGTAATTAAGCGCATTAGTTAGACATAGATATAATAATCACATAAGAAAATATATATATGTACTAATAAGTTAATATACATTTGATCATAACATGCATTAGGCGATACGAGCATAACGGAATGCGCTTATACATTAAACGTATATAAAAAAAATTAAAAGTCAAATGTTAGTACTTATAAGTAAATGCACCTATGATGATAAATGAATGTACAGATCAACATAACTGAATGTACGAATGAGTTTAACAAAATGCGTAAATGACTATAACTAAATGTAGAAATGACAAAAAATAAATGTTAAAAAATCTTAAAACAGAATAAACATTAAAAGTCAAATGTTAGTATGCTTAATATACGAATTAGTTTAACTAAATGTATAAATGACTATAACTAAATGTATAGATGACCAAAAATTAATGTACAAGACTCTAAAAACGAGTAAATTAATGTACAAATGAGTTTCAAGGTCTTTTACATTCATTTTTAATCATCTATATATTTAGTTATAATTATTCGTATATTTTATTATAGTTATCTGTATATTTAGTTATACTCATCTCTACATTTAGTTATACTCATCCGTATATTTAATTATAGTTATTTGTACATTTAGTTATTATTTTTATATAATAATTTGAGATTTAATATAAATATTTTCTTTTATTATTTTTATATAATAATTCAAGAATTAATATAAAATATTTTTTAATTAATATTTTTAAATAATAATTTAGAATTTAATGTAAAATATTTGTTATTTTTATTATATATAATATAATATATATTATATTACATATTATTATATTATATTTATAATATGATATATTATATTATATTATATGTATTATATAATATATAATATATATTATTTTTTATTTTTAAAAATAATTTAGATTTAATATTTAATATTTATAATTTTTTTTAGTTTTTAACTAGTTTTTAAAATTTTAATATAAAATATTTTTATTATTTTTATATTAATTTGATATTTAATATAATTCTAGATTTATTATATATTTTATATATAATATACATTTTATATTATTATATAGTACATAATAATACACAATGCATATTGTATATATAATATATACAATATGTGGGGGGAGTCGATTCCCTTACAAGGGAGCCGACCCTCAACAAATATGTAATATAATCATATACAATTTAATATAAAAATAATTTTTATATTTTATTATATTTATAATATTATATATTATATATTATATATTATATGTGTATTATGTATAATATAAAATATTTAATATATATTATCTTTAATTTTTTTAAAAAAATCTTGATTTAATATAAATATTTTTAAATTTTTATTTTTATATCAATCCAGTATTTAATATAATTTAAGATTATTTTATAATTCGAGAATTAATATAATATTTTTAATATATATAATTTATAAGTAATATATAAATTATATATTATATATAATATGTGGCCTCCGCATAAACAATATTATAATATATTAAATATAATATATATTATATATTATATATAACGCATATAACATATTATATATCATATATAAAATTATGTATAAGATATATTAATTTGACATTTAATATAAAATATTTTTATATTAAATTATTTTTAAATAATAATTTAAGATTTAATATAAAATATATTTTTATTTTTTATTATTCGTAAATGATAAAATTAATATAAAATATATTTTTATTTCTTATTATTTTTGAATAATAACTTAGGATTTAATAAAAATATTTTTTAATATTTTACTATTTAAAAATATTATTTTTAATATGTATAATTTATATTTACATATAAAATTTATATGTATATAATTTATATATATTGGAAGAGTCAATAGTCGATTCCCCCAAGAAAACCGACTCTCGATTAATAATGCCAAAAAAACAATAAAACAAATGAAATCAAAAACAAAAAATTAATTACAATTTTATTATTAATAATTTTAATAATTATTTTTTAAAATTATTTTTTAATAATTATCAATTTATTTTTTAAATTCTGCGAACTTTCAGTTTCCTACCTAAGGCTCACTGAAAAGTCAAATCACAGTGTAAAGTAAAATGTGAGCAATATAATATTAAAAAAAAAAAAAACACACGAACACACAATGCTTCAGCTTTCCTTTCAAACTTCCCCCTTTTTTTATTGAGCTCCGTTTTGATCTTTTTCTTCATTTGGGCGAGCAGTGCCTTTGCCTATGCATTAATTAATATATTTGCTTTAAGGAAATGAAGCAAAACATTCAATACCATATCAATGAATATATTATTTTTATTTTAATATTAATATAAATTAATATTAATATATTTTAATGTAATACTTTAAATTTATTTAATTTTAAATATTTTTAAATATAAAATAAATTTTATTAATTATATATAATATTTTTAAAAAATTTATCAAATATAAAAAAATAATATTATTCTAAATACTAAAGTTACTGACATCAAATTCACTAAAAATTGGTACATTTTAGCACCGATGCAATACCGACTACCATGGAATGATGGCGAGCGGACATAACCCTTTCCTTCCACTTTCAAGCGATACATTGACTAATGTCTGGCATCCCAAATCATAAAATAACAAATTAAACCAAAAAAGGAATAAATCAAATCTTTGATTTTCAATCAATTGAATCGACCTATTCAACTATAAATAGAATATAAATGACGGCGAGATTTCTTGCATAAGAACACCAAAATTATATTTAGCTTTTCCTTGACAAAAGGTTACACTTAAACCGGATCTTTTTGGGTAAATTATAGAAATTAAAAATAAACGAGACAAATTTAAAATTTCAGGTTTTGTCAGCTGCAACACATTGAATTGAAACCGAAGGCAACTGTGTAAGTTCACATGTTCCATAAATAAAAATCTTGAATAACCATCAACATAAACTCCTTCAAAACCTTCTATTCTTCCATTTTCACAGTATTTAATTTGGTTTGCAATTTTATACCTTCTCTTTTAAAAACAACTACTTTCTTTTTTTTTTGTAAACAAATTTCTT
>JBBYHM010070213.1:0-45365 GCA_038381775.1 Adansonia rubrostipa
GGGGGTTGTTCCTTTTTTTCTGTCAGCAGCTCCCCCCCTCCCCCCCCCCCCCCCCCCACTTTTTCTTTTTCTTTGGATGGTTAGTGGGCTAGTTTATAAATTGGAAGGTCCTTCCAATAATTCCCAAAATCATTTTTATTAATTTAGACATGACAGAATAAGTTTAAATTGATATTGATATTTGATTTAGAAAATAAAATGTATTAATACCAAAAAATATAAACTTAGAATGACTTGTATTTGATAAAACTTGGAAAATATAAAAACTCTAAAAGAAAAAAAAAAGTCTAAGACGATCAAAAAAAAAAACAAAAAATCAAATAATGGTTTGATGATTAATGGTTGCCAATTATTAAGCAACGAATTTGATGGCATAGAGTATTTAATTTATGCTTGATGAAATCCTTCTACTATATATACTAGATTTTATCTCATTTATTTTCAGTGAAATCTTTATTTTTTACTAGTAATATATATTACACAAAGTGACTCATACGTATCTTAAAAAAAAAAATACATTTCAAACTCGTAATCTATTTATAAATTTACGAAGTTTTCGCTACTACTGTGCGGTCCAGCCAACAATGGACGACAACAGCCTTCTGCAATATCAGGACAAAAATGTATTTATTTAATCATTGCTTTTTCAACTCTGAATTATTTATAGTTTTACACGTTGTAATAAATGATTTGTCTCTCACTCTGAAGCTTAGAGCACTTAATTAAGGCCATAATTGTCAGCAAATGATTAGGTAATGATTAGTTTAGGATTTTGAGCCTCGCATTAATTGGTTTAATCCTTTTGATTATTTGAATCTATATCGAATTAATAATGTTTTATAATATTATAAATAAAATTATAAATTATATATTTAATGTAATTGTAGAAATTAAAAGTTATGCCATAAAAAATGCATTATAATTTAAAAATTAAAAAGCTAAAATTGCAAAGTTTTTTTTTTCCTTTTAGTGTTTTATAATATCTTTTGCTTAATTTTTTTAAGGGAAAATAAATTTTTAGTGAAATGATTAAAGAGTTAATAATTAATATATAAAAATAAATTAGATACAATTTAAAATAATTTTAAAAAGTCATTTTTTTACTTACTCGGATTAATAATAAACCCGACATATCACCGATATTTTCTTAAATTTGATAAATTAATTCAAAATTTTGAATTAATTTTATAAATAATTTATTTAATCAAATTAAAAACCGGATCACTAAATCAACTAATTTAAATCTTCACACTTATCCGAATTTAAAAACGGTGATTAAGACATCCCATTTCTTAAATAAAATGTGAGTTGCCTATTGCCTTGACATCTATCCACACAAAGTTCATTGGATTTAGATGAGGAAAGTCGACCCCATAAAGAAAAACAAAAACCGGAAGATCTAAAAAATCTTTATAATTTGGTGTCGAACTTTTGAAATTGAAAATAACTTTTTTCCTTTTTCATATTTATGATAACTTAATAAATAAATTCTGGCATCAAAATGATAATGTGCTTTAGCCACTGATGTGAAACCTGTTGTCAAAAGATGAAAAAGAAAATGCCTGACAAAAGAAAGATAATGTTTTAGTTTTCCTCTTTTTTCTTTCTCTGCCATATTCCCCTTGTATTATATGGTCCCTCCATGTCCATGTCCACCTCCATTTCCATGCACAATAATAATGCATCTTCAATGCCTCTGTAGTGCTTTACAGTAATTGAAAACAACAGTGCACTGCAGTTGTCCCTCACCTCCTCTCGCCTCTCCTTTTTTAAAACTCAATCTTATATAAATTCGGGTACAAATGTCTGACTTGAATATGTATTTAAAGGTTCTTCATTTGTTCAAATTTTTAAAGATGCAAAATCGTTCAAAAAGTGTCCCAAAATAAAATGAAGTTATAGAAATACAATATTAAAAATGCCACAAAAAATATATTAATACAATATATTGTGTAAATATTTTTGCATCTATTTCCCTATTCAAAAAGCATTAAATTTTTTTATAATTATTGTTAATTTTAATGTTAAATATTTTGTTTTAGTAACTTTATATCCTAAACTTTTTGTATATTAAATTTTATATAACCAAAAGCCTAGAAAATGGAAAAGGCCAAGATGCGTTTTTTTGGGCCAGACTCAGACTTTTTTTTTTTTTTTGCCTTTTTTTCCTTCCTTTTTCTTTTCCATAAAAGAGTAGAGGCTTGCTATATCAAAACTGATATGCTAATCATTGGCCTAATCTCTACTATAAATTAATGATATTATCAACTGAGTTGCTATATCTGCAGGAAATATAATAAAAATGCACTTCTACAGTATCTATTATCAACCGAAACACCTCATTCGGTGATCTCATGCCTATGAGGTGCTTACGTGAGTTTCTCTAAACTGAGTTTGTTATATTTAGGATGGACTTGAGTGACTTGCCTTTGAAAGAAGCTAGCCATGAAGAACATCTCACCAGCTTACTACATTGCATTGAATAGATGATGCAGATAGAACTAACTTCTAGACTTGAGATGAGTAAGAGCAAGAGAAGAAAAGATGATCTCTCATCGCCTCTCTACTTTAACATAGGAGATAATGATCATTTTGTGCAAGTCTCCATGCCTTTGGTCAATTCATTGTACTCAATCCGTCCACATAGCTAACCAAATAATAAAAGAGTACCTTAGATATATAGAGAGAACCATACTAAGTCTACCATGAAGCATTATCATGGTTGGGCCTTAAATGCTCCCAAATAGTAGAGATAGTAAATTTCCCATTTCTAGAAGTTGACCATATAACTAAATTGGTCTCATTGTTGTGGATAGTAAACAGTCTATGTGCAATCACCCTTAGCTTCAGAATATACAACTCTGGAGTCTCGGCCTACCAGAAGTTTACCCTTCTCAAGGGGTAAGCTTGATCTAGGCTATCCATATGGAAGCTGCATTAGGGAAGAGTGACCATACGTGCTTTAAAATGCATGAAATATTCCATACGTTCAAGCTTTTTAATCCCAATCCACCTTACTTTAGGAAGCAAACTAGCTTATGTTTGCATCCTTAGCATGAGTTTCCTTACCCATCCATAGGAAGGTAAAGCCAAGCTAGTCAATCTTATGAATAGGTTTTTGAGAAAACATAAACATGGAGTATCAGCAGTTTTGCACACTAAACAATACAGAGTTTATCGATTGTAACCTTTTTACATAAGAAAGCCTTTGGCAGGACCAACTGTGAATTCTCCCAGAAATTTTTTATAGAAGCAAATCAGAATGATGAGCTGTTAGTTTTTCTGTTATTAGAGGTAAGTAAGATGTCTCGTTAGAAGGGTTCTAAACCAGAAATAACTTTTAGTCTACATAATATGTAAAACTTTAGGGGTAACATTAGCATAGAATACCTCTTATTTAGCGTAGTTGAGTTGTAAGTAATTCACGTGTAAAATTGGTGGAAAATACTAAAGTTCAACACTGAGTCCTTCTTTCCATTTGTAAAAATCGTAATGTCATTTGCAAAACATAGGTTAGTAAGTTTCATTTTCAGCAAGACGAATGACAGCCAAATCTCCATTTTTCAGCTGTAGCATTAAGCATGGAAGGCAGGAGATTTATGATAATAAGAAAAAGGTAAGGTGAGAGAAGGTCCCCCCACCTTAGCCTCTCCATAGAGAAAAGCCTATAGGCCTCTGTTTAAAGAAATTGAGTAAAAAAAAGTTAGATATGCAAGCTTTTAGCCAATCGATATTATTATATGGGCTTGAGCTAATTAGATTAGACAAGGAATATACAGTTAATGATGCAAATCAATTACTACTTTTTAGTGATTCAAGTTTTTCCGTCATGTTATTAGCATGAATGGCAATCATGAAACGAATAATTAGATGAAGTCCATAGAACATTAAAGGCATTGCAAAGGAATTATAAAAAGTTATAATTCTGAAATCTCTAGTCTTCAAAATATTCTTCAAATTGTTCCTAGTAATTGTATTACCAAGACGATACATTGGCATTGCTCAAAAACTAGCACGTGTTATATCTTCTTACTTTTGAAATGGGCAACAAATAATATGGATTGAAGTACAAAGGATATTCGAGATTATAGGCGCTTGCTTTGTGGGAACAAGTTGACTGAATATGGCTAATATAAGAACTCCATTTGGTATTGTAACTCAAGTGTTATGGAAATATTCTCATATGAGAATCGTGTAAATTATCCTCAAACTTGCGACACCAGTTCATCCTGTATATGGAGTGTCATGCTTTGGATTTATCACGAGTAGGTCCACTTTGATGGATGCCAAAGGTAGGGTGATTTTAGGCACAGCATCAAAGGTAAAGCTAAGAATTTCATAATGGGGGGGCTAGGATACAAAAGAATCAAAATATAAATTTTTGGGGGTTTCAAAATAAAATTTTTAGTATTTTTAACTTGAAAAACTCTTAAAAGTAAAATTTAAAAGGTCCTAGAGGTGTAGACAGGGGTCGAGGCCCTTGCTTCCGCATGGTATGAAACATATAAAGGTGGAAAAGAGATCCAAAGTGGATTTACCATTCCAAGTGACATCGAAGACATATTTCATTTGTGTTAGAACTTTTAGTGATGAATAAAATCAAAACAGGGTGAATTGATTTTTCAAAATCTTTTGCAAATTAAAACTTTGATAAATAAAATAGAGAAATCTAAACAATAAGCCTCGGAGTTGCAAGTTAGTGAATAATAATTAGTAATTAAAGAGAAGGGAAAAGAGAAGCAAACTCAATGATTTAGAGAGGTTCAACCTCAATTGTCTATATCCTTTACCTTAACTTCACTTGCCTTGGATTCCTCTAATTCATTAAAGTTGTAATATATTACGATACCAACCTCAATATATCAGAGCAAACAACAATTTCAATCATCGTAGGGCCCCAGTCGATTAGATGAATCACTTATCTGAACCTCCCATATCAAAATACGAGAGTGACTATTTAAGGAGTCACCACTGATCTATTTTAGCTACCAATGTGATCGGTCACCTATTAAAACCATTCACTAAAGAGTTATGAAACTCTAAAGTAATGGTTTTATGATCTACATATACTAGAGATCTATAATGTCAGGCTCGGAGTCAGTTATACCACAAGTAAGGACTCAATCCTTCTCGTGATGCCCAATAATTGGTACCAACTAATCAGGCATATCTAAATTTGATTTTCCTTAGTTTCAATCATAGTTGTTCAATTAGAATCCTTTTTTTATTCATCAAAATCAAAATCAAACAAATATCAACAAAAATGTATCTCGAAACTCTTATTGGGAGTAGCTTGAATTTACAACCGACTCGATGCAAAAATCATTTAAAAAAGAAAAATTCCAAAAAGTACTTGACTCCAAAAATATTCACCTATTGACTATATTTTTCAGTATTTTTATCAATTTAAATTCCATTTAAAAGAAATCACAAAAATAGTATACTTAGAATAAATTAAGGAAATCATAATTTTGGAAACAATATTAAAAATCAATTTTATTTAATTCAACTTGGAAGCTTTAGTGTAAATCATTAGGGACCTTCTATAGAACACTCCTAAACCTATTCAAACACTAATATGACTCGCAGAATCAATTTTGAGGCATCCAAATGCCTCAAAATAGTGGACACCAAACTTGGAAAGAACCAAACAGGGATAAATTTGACTTTTCAAGCTCTTTGAATTTATTTTAGATTATTTCAATTACATAAAATCACAAATCACATTGTGTGACTATTGACTCACTAGACCTCAACCTCAAGATATTCAAAAAAATGCCATAAAATCATTTATGCTATCACGTACATTTTTTATGTGGACACTATTACATCGCATAGCATGTTTGACCAGCTTGGCTTCGGATTTTTTTCCTGATTTGTTCGGAATACCCACTGGATGAGCCATACATGCTTGGAAAGCCTACTTTCATCTAAAAATTTAAAAAAAGAAAGCAAAAATGATTATCCTTATCAAAATAGTTAATAATACTGATTAGGTGCTAACATAGAGCCATACAAATAGCTCGTGTTCCAAGATTTTTTTTGTATTGGGTCGATGAGGAAATCAAACTTTTCAATAGCCTATTACTTAGTTTAGTCAATGAGGATTACGAGACAAATACTAATATAAATTTATAAGGTTTCTAACTAAATCAAAATATATCTTTTTCATGAGAATATCGTGTTGGGCAACAATAGTAGCTCAAACACAACTTGTGATTATGAAGCTTTTTGTTACATTTTTAAAACATGTTTTAAGATATCCGAATGCCCAGCAACGAGACCAAAAAGAATCTACAAATGTCATATAGGAGCAACCAGTAAAGGCTCCTAAATGCCAAGAACTAGAAACATGTCTTTCAACATTGGCGATATGATTCGAAATCATATGAATGTCTATACTTATGTTGCTTTTATTCATTATTATTTATTCTTAGCAAGTGTATGGCATACTAATGCCACACATGCAAGTGCTGAAACCAACAATTAAAGTGACATCAAACAACATAATTTGACACACTTAGACAACTCTTAATGACTTACATAATACTCATCAAGTTTTGGACTCAATAAAGCACATTTAAACAATTAAAAGTAATTTTATTTTGCTTAAATTCAGCTTAAATTCTAGCTATTTTATTTAATATCCCTAAGTTACTTATTAAAAAGCTTATTAAACAAAACCAAGCTTTGATTCACCTATTGATTAAGTGAACCAAAGCTTGCTTTTGGGGATCTTTTTGAGAAAACAAAGTTTTTATTCAACTTAAACATCCTATCATGCATTTAATCAAACAAATAGAATATTATCCTAAGGTTCTAAATATATTCTATCGCCAAAAATTGACATGGCCAAACGCTTGTAAAGACAATCATGCTCATTTATTCATCAATTCTTAAAATTCAACAATCAGGCAAAAGAAAACAAGCTTGGATTTAATTCAATCAACATGCTTAACAATTAATTCATGCTTTTCACCATTTAAGCTCATCAATTGAACAAGTAAGCTTCTAAATTCAATCAATTAATCCTGAATTCCTGCTTACCCAAGTTCAACCCGACTTAATTCACTTGGGTTTCACCGATTAAGCATCAATTATGTAAAGCCCACTCAAATACTTTAACAAATCAATGTAATCGAACCTAGATGGAGCTTTTCTAGCTTATTCGAACACTTCACCTAGCTTAAGAATTATGATTTCATTTTTTTTAGCTAAATTCAAGTTCTATTCAACTAGGTTTAAGCTTAAATCAGCTTACAATAGCTCAAATTAGCAAGATCATATGAAATCAAATCAATTAAACTTAAAAGCCAACAATTCTAAGCTAGCTAAACTTGTTTCTTTCCATTTTATCTTGTTAAACATTTGATTAGCAAGGAAATTATAATTTCATCATCTAAATTTCAAGATTTTAGCTCAACATTATCAGAACCGAGCTCAACTAAGTTTGAATCATCAAATTCCTAAGAATCTAAGTTGCCTAAATCCTAGATCTAGAAGTTTCATTTCATTTGAACGTAGATCAAGCTCATTAAACATGTTTCAAATTAAATTTTAGCAACTGATCATGTAATCACACTTAAAACAAGATGAAAACAAGTAAATTATAGCTCAAAATCAAATCAACACATCATAGCATCATGATCTAAAGTGGCCAAACACCATAGAGCAAAAATATATCATGGCTGAATCATTAATTAAATATAGAAAGCATGAATTAATCATTAAAACATGCTAATTAACTTGAAATTGAAGAAAAAAGTTAGAGATTATACTTAGTCCAAGTTAGATCCTTCTCCAATAATGATGAAAGCTTAAAAGAAAAAAAGAATTCTAGAAAAATCTAAAATTTTTAAAATGATTAAACATTGTCAAATGATGTCTAATCACCCATATTTATAGGCCTCTAAGTTGGTGATTTAAGTATAATCACCTTGGGTGACCTTAACTTAATCACTCTTGGGTAATCTTAACTTAATTGCTAACTATCTAACTAATTTTAGGGGAAATTACAATTGTGCTATTAATGAATAGATGAACAAAATTAGCAAATTAATTACATATTGAATTTGGGCATGACTTAATTCCTACACTAATCTTATACAATTTTTTAGTCCATTAAATTGACTATGATGTGCATATATGAAAATGTAATTGAATGTTCCTATAGTAAAAACGTGTCCTAATGACTTTTTCTGAAAAAATCTAAAATTTTCTATCGCACACTTTTTAGATTATGCCTTGGGAATTCTTGACTTTCCAAATACCTAATGTCCTTTCATTACCGGTCTCGATTATACCTTTTTAACCTAAAGTCCATGTTCAATTTCATTTTAGAGTAATCAATTTCAAAATCTGAGTTATAGAACTCTTTAATTTCAAAATCTAACTCTAAGATAAAAAGTTGACTTTTTACAATTAACTTTGCTTAAAGTTTATTTTTGTCACTATGTTGACTTTTGATTTGAACTTCTAGAACAAGTCTCTATTTCACTTAAATGACCTCAATAAACATCTAATCACCTCAAGAGGCATATAAGAGTCAACTTCTGGCATTCTCAGATTTTTCAAGACTCAGGTCTCAATTTTTTGAAATTCAACACCCACCCCCTAAATTGAATAATCAAGTTCAGATGCCTTATTACATTAAACTAAGCTCATGAAAACCAACTAGAACCTCTATTGGACTTTTTTATCAATCTAAAACTTATTCAAGAGGATCCAAAATTAGAAAACTTTATGTAACCCCTAAAATAAAGCAAAATTAATTGCCCAAACAAAATAGGTGTCTATAACTATCTCTCTTTGGCTCTTACTAAGAACTTAAAAGTAAGAAAAAACTAAATAGACACGATTTTGTTTGGGTCCTAATGTGCTCCTCTATAGGAATTTTTTTTACACATACGATGTTCTAACTAGCTATATCTAACCTAAATGCAAAAGAAGTAATAATCCTCATCCACCTTTTGAGGTGCTAATTTTGCGAGTCTTTTGCTTAACTAAATAGATTGGATATTTAATAAGAAAATTAAAAATGCCAACTTTACTAGTCTTCTCCTTAACTAAATAAAGTGGACAACACGGTGCCTACTTCATTGTTCTTCTACCTAATTGAATGAAGAGGACTTGATACATTACCTACCTCAATGGTCTTCTGTTTAACCAAGCAAAGAGGGCTTGAGGGCTACTAACTCTATTAGTCCTCCACATAACCAAATAGAATGGTCTTACACATAATGCCTACTTTGACAGACTTTCACATTGCCAAACAAAGAGGGCTTGACTCAAAAACATATTTTATTAACCCTTTGCCTAATTGAGTGAAGAGGATAAAAAAAATTAAGTTCAATAACCTTTTGCCCAGTCAAATGAAGTATACGAAAGGACCGCATACTCCACCAATCTTTTGCCTAACTGAGTGAAGTTGACAAAAAAAAATATCTATTTGATCTTCTGCCTAATCGAATGATGTTAACTCAAAACCTACTTCACCAACCTTGCATACAATCGATAAAGAGGACAACTAAATCCACTGGTCTTCTACCTAATCAAGTGAAGCTAGAAAAGAAAACCTCCACCAATCTTCCACATAATCAGACAAAACTGACTCAATCTTCTTTCTATAGGGTAAGACCTCCCTATTAGATGCTAATCGAGCTAGTTTTCTACCTAACTAACTAGAGTGGACCTTTTTTTTCTTTTTTTTCCTCTTTAAGACCCAATTATATTAGCTTCGACTCATTAGGGAAGGAATGAAATTACCCATGGTATTGTCCATTGGGGAATAATCTTTGTTTCCACCGATGCCACTAGGGACATCTTTTATTTGAATAGTTCCCTGTATGGCAATATGAATGCATATGCATGATTTTTACTTTCATGTTAGTCTATAATCATAGTCTTAAGGTATTCATGAGAAGACAACCTGAACAAAGCTAAGTTTAGAGAAACAACTCGAATGAAACTAGCCTAAAGAACTAAGGTTCAAAAAATTAGTCTGGAAAAAACCAAAAACCTAAAGCCAACTTGGATGGAATTAAGGTTTGGAGAAATGTCCTAGGAGAAAGGAAAAACCTAAAGATAACTTGGATGAAACCAAAGTTCAGAAATGGCCTGGATGACACCAGCCCAAAAATATTTCTTAAAACATTCTCAAGTAGAGGCTTTTAAAGACTCTAAAAATTATCATTAAGAAGAGGCTTATAGCATCTATAAAAACATTCAAGAAGTTTTGTAAAATTTTTGAAAATATTCCTCAAAAGGAGGCTTATAAATTCCTTAAAAACATCCTTAAGAAGAGGCTTATGAAATCTCTGGAAACATCTTCAAGAAGAAGCTAAAATCTGTGAACTCATCCTCAAGAAGAGGCTTGTGAAATATCTGAAACATCCTAAAGGAGGTTTAAAATTTCTAAACTCATCCTTAAAAATAGGCTTAGGAAAAATCTAAAAACATCTTTAAGAGAAAGCTTAAAATTTCTATACTCATCCTAAAAAAAAAGCTTATGGTATATTTTAAAAGATTTTTAAGAAGAAGTTTAAAATTTTTGAATTCATCCATAAGAAAAAGCTTATGAACATCTCTATAAGATCCTAAAAAAAGGCTTTTGAAATATCCTCAAGAGAAGGCTTGTAAAAGTCTCTAAAAATCTCTTCAATAAGAAGCTTTTGAAATCTCTCTATAAAATATCCTTAAAATAAGCTTATAAAATCTCTAATCACATCCTTAAGAAGAGGCTTATGAAATCTCTAAACACATCCTCAAAAGCTATTTTTTATAATCTATTTGAAAAATATCCTTAAAAGGCTTATAAAATCTCTAAACCATCCTTAAGAAAAAGCTTCTGAAATCTCTAAAAACATCTTCAAGAAGAGGCTTTTAAAATCTCTTTGAAAAATATCCTTAAGAAGAAGCTTTTTTGTCATCTTTCAAATCATCTTTAAAAGGGGCTTTTTAAATTTTGGAAACATCCCCAATAAGAGGCTTTCAGAATCTCTCTTAAAATATCATTAAGAAAAGGCTTATAAAATTTGTAAACAAATTCTCAAGAAGTGGCTTGAGTTATCTCTTAAAACATTCTCAAGAGAGGTTTTTAAATTCACTAAAAACATCCATAAAAAAGGCTTAAAAATTGTCCTTAAAGAAATCTATTTTAAAATCTCCATTAAACATGATGCACATTATGATTATTATGCAATGCCATAAACTTGATCATGTAATGTTGTTTATGGTATGCAATGAATGTCATACAATATCAGCATCTCTAGCAAATACTTCTTCAAACAAGCTTGCTATATGATCTTTTTCAACCACTTTTGGTTTATGGTTTTAACATATATTTAATCTCAACCTATCATCATTCACCAAAAATTTTTTCTCTTTCAAGCCCCTAATGTAACCTATCAATATTCATCTTATTATTCCTTTTCCTACCCTAGGATATCAGCACTTTCAAATATACCCAGGTTTGGATCAAAATTCTTTTTCTAAGAATGCACCATGGGCTCTTTATGCTTCATAAAGATTAATCCTTTTTAAATCATCTATTATTTCCTTAATGGTTTCCATATTTTTTCCAAAAATCCATGCCCTAACTCTTCTTTTATAGTCTTCTCACTTAGGAAACACAATTCCTAATAGTCTCTTGTCCTTTATTTAGGATAACCTTTTCCTTTATTCATGATATCTTTTTCTCAAAGCAAACATTTTTTAAAAAAATGCATTTGCTTAAAACACTCATAAAAAATTTTGAGTTTTGAAAAACATTGCCCCTAAAGCACATAATATTCAAGTCTCTAAAACATCGATAATCCACTACTAGGAAATTCCCTGAATGGTAATTTGGCCAAAGGGTTTAGCATAACCAGACTTCGATTGGTCTAAAGAGGTTTTTGTAAAAATGAAATATGTGCCTTACTATCCTAGGTTCTTGAATGTATTAGCCTTTACAAAACATAGATTCTTTAGGAATCAAACAATATCGATATTCTCATAAATATCCCTATCAATAACCCGATTAGCACTAAGATTGGTCTTGACTAGGTTAGGGTTAAGCAATTAATTTATAAAGGTAAAAAGATCTAACTTTTCAAGTTAGTCCCTCTGAAAGAGAGTAGACACCTTAGGATATTCAGGGATTTCTATGTGTCCTTAAGTTTCTTTCTTCTTGACAACATCTCGGTAATTGCACTAGAGACCCTAAAATTCCTTTATTTTGCTCTAGACTACCTATTTTTAGGTTTTCACCTTAGAGCCTAATTTTTTCTTTTGTTTTTCATTTCTCTTTCGGTTTTTTTGCTTCATTACGCTCTTAAGAATACTCAAATCTATCCAAAAGACAATTTCTCAAAGAATAAGCTTATCAACTCATTATACCATACCTAATCGAAATAGACTTTTCTAGGTATGTAATGTAGGCCATGGTTCAAGGCTTAGAAATAAAGGGAATGTAGGCCTAAATCAAATACTTAAGGGTGAAAAGATCAAGGATCATTTCTTCCTATGAAGACTTCCATCCTTCTATCTTTTGTGGACCACACTTTACTTTGTTTCTTTATCTATTTCTCTTTGTATTTGTCTTTTATTTTACTCATTTTGAGCTTTTGCTTTTGCTTTCACTTTTTTCTTATCTTTTCCTCTTTTTTTTCTTTTTTTTTCTTTTTTATATGGGGAATCCTAGATTTTAGAAACTTGGTCCACTTTGACTTTGTTCCAATTTATTGGGCTTTTTTTTTGAAATGTAGAATAGGATATGCACTTTCACATTTTCCAAACAGATTTTCTCTTTCCATGCCCTAGTGTGGAAAATGATTCTTGATCAAGGTTCATAGAAAGAAATAATTCATTAGGCTTAAAAATGTAAGCAAAGAAAGCGATTTCTATATTTGAAAAAGAATAGTGAAAGATGGCTATATATCATATAAAGCACAACTACATAAACTGAAAAGTCATTCTTCTAAAATAGTTCTCAGACAATCCTCAGCATTCTAATCACATGATGTTGCGTTCAATTTTTATTTTTTTATTTGTTCCATTTTTTCAAATTTTTATGCCCTAAAATTCATGCCTCAATTTTCTTTTTCTCTCTACATTGATAGACATGTCACTTTTTGAATCGTCACTAATAAGGAATTATGGGATATGGAGATTAAAGTTTACTCAAGGCATCCTATGTTCAATTGATAGGAAATTTCTAACTTTGGTTAATTTAAAAAGATTATAGCTCAAAAAGGTGAAACCGTAATGTTGGGCTATTCAAAATGGTATGAAAAGGCTCAAATGTTTTTCTAGCAACAAGCTATGTCATTAACCTATCATTCCCTGTGATGCAAATTACTTTTCAAAAATAGTGACCAAGAGTTTCATGTTTCAAAGGCTAGAAAGAAAGGTAAATTTAGCATAATCTTAGCCTAAGTTACCATAGTTTGAAGATCTTTACTAGAATATCCAATCTACTTGATTTCTAAAGGAATCCATGAATTGTAAAAATCTATTCTATCACTTCTAACCTAGGTCGAGCTATTCACTTTATTGTTTGTTATGAAGTAATCATAACTAGTGAAATTCAAAAATAATTCCCTGAAGTTATGGGTCTTTTAAGCAATTACAATGTTCATGAAAAGTCTAGAAAATCAATGTTGGGTATAGGTTTATTCTTAATAGTAAGCATCAATATTCTCGAGACTTTCTTGTAATTATGCTTGGTTAAAAATTCTCTTTCTAGAAAACATTTTGTAATCTTTCACACTAAAATCTCTAAATTAACCTACCCCAATTTATTTTTATCGAACATTTCAAATCATGCATGCTTTAAAGGAAAGATGCCAATCTAGAGATAAAGGTTTCCATTACAAAATAATTCAATAGTTAGATCTTTATGCTTTCCCCTAAATGCATTACCAACCACTCATAACCCTTTACGCATCCCTTTTGCACTATGGAATCTTAAACTAGGCCTTTTACCTAGAACCATTTGTGGCACTATAGATATGAATTGTACATACCCATAGAAGTAAATCTGATAGAGGATAAGGCCTGAGACACTTCACATTGAGGTGCCACATTATCTACCTATGTACCATTCACAAGCTTGGTAAATTTTCTTTTAGGATCAGTTTCTTGGGTTTGATAACTCAAGCCTCAAACTTGTCCCGTACCCTTAGTGACCAGTGTTAACAATTCCATGATCTTAGCTAATTCTAACCTAAGTTGAGCTTGACCCTTTTTCTTTTTTTCTTTAACTTTCTCTATCTTCTCCATCCTAGTTGCAAAATCATTCTCTATTTTTTAATATGGGAATGGGTATTGTATCTCTTTTAAAGGAGTACTTTTATACCTTTCCCTGTGTTTTCAATTTTTTCCCTTAAAGAATGACACTGGATTTAAAACCTCATATCATGATTATTATAAATATAATGATGTGAATGCAAATGCACACATATATACAAAAAAGAATGTGTAGTGTGAATGCAATGACATAAATATTGTGCAAACATATAGAAGGCATTAACCAAGGCAATAACTTTACTACGAGATCGCCATCAATGTCCAAGTCAACTACTTAAATTAAGTATAGTCCACTAGCTAATCATTCCTAAAAAACCCAGTAATAGGCTAGAATAACCTAGTACGCATCTGAATATCGATTTTTGCATCTTTCTAAAAATGATCATAGACCATAATTGTAACAGTGGTACACACCTAAGAAATATGCTCTTGGACTTTCTCTTGCAAAAGTTTAAGGGCTATATTAACCCAGCTAGAATTACCAGGGTTAGGTTAATATTATACCTTAACTGATCAAAGAAATCAACCACTGCTATGTTGATATGCCCTAGGGTCAAGGGAAACACTACTAATATGTAAACAGATAATGCAAAGATATCATTTTTCCTTTTGGGTTCAGGCATCATCCATCAAATCTTGTAAGCTATGCCATGATTTACAGCTACTTTGACCTATTTGACTATGTATGCACTAACTTAAACTTCAAGTGCTCCAATAATATTAGTCAATTATTTCTACAATATCGATAGATTGACTTTTTAATGTACACCTGATCGGGAATGGTACGCTTGATATGCAATAAGGAGTGTACTTTTTAATCATCGAGACCATATCCTCCTTATTGAAGGTGACGCATTAATACCCTACATTCCAAAATTATGTCATAACTTAAAACAACCTTTCATCTATCTTAGCCTAAAAGATAGTGCTATATCTTTTAACATCTGGGTGAACATATCCTTTTTGGTACTATCTTATTCATCCTATATGGCTCGTAAATCTACTAAATCATTCTACTAGGGCTTTACATGAACTTAGACTGGAAACAGTAAGATATACCCAACTTTTAGAGCATCTCTATATTGCTTTTCAATCTCTTCCTACCAATCCTTCACTATGGAGTATTTCTCTTCTATCGAGATTAGATGTTCTCCCACTTTGGATGACTCTTATGATTGACTCTGTCCCTTTTATACTACTAGCCTTTGAAGCATTAATGATAATGCTAAAATGCATGCAAAGCAAATAAACAAAGCAACCAAAATCATAGATTCGTCACATACAATATAATTAAAATATTTTGGATGGTCTTAAAAATTTTATTCTTAAGGTTCGCAGCTTTTTAGAATCAAAAGGATGTTTTATTTTGGTATTAGGGTACGCACCCTATAACTAGACTCTAAAAAACTAGCCTTATTGATACATGGTCCTAATTTAGGGCATCGATCCCTTTTAGAACACTTTTCTCAAAATTGAACTATCATAATGTTTCTAGTGTCACATTAGGCATTAGTTTGACAGCTATCAGTAACGTGCCTCCTACAAAAGGAGTGTGCATGACTTAAAAAGTATTTCTCAATAGGGAAAGGTCCTCTCAATTAGGACTCTTCTTACTTTTTTATGTGATGGGAGTGAGAAAATACAAATTCTTGGCTTTTGACCATAAAAGAGGATCGTCAGATGATTTCAAGTTAATTTCCATGTTTTAATGTTTGATTCATGCTTTCTATTCTTGATTAATTAAACCATGATGTATTCTTGCTCTATGCTATTTAGCCACTTTGGATCACGATGCTATAGTGTGTTGATTTGATTTTAGGCTATGATTAACTTGATTTCCTGTTATTCTAAATGTGATTACATTGTCAATTGTTTAATGAGCTTGATCTAGGTTCATACGAAATGAAATCACTATACCTTGGTTTCAACCAACTTAGTTTTTTTTAGAGATTTGATGGTTTAAACTTTTGGTGATGTTGCCCTGAAATCTTAAAGTTTAGATAATGAAATCACAATTCCTAGCTTAATTAATGTTCGAACATGATGAAAATTAAAAAGCTCGGTTCAACTATCTTGAATTTATATGATCTTGAGTTTAATTGATATAATTTCATGTGATCTTGCTAACTTAAGCTAGTGTGATCTAATTTAAAGTTAAACCTAGTTGATTAGAGGTTAAATCTAGTGTATAATGATGAAATCATGAGTTCTTGAGCTAGGTGGAGTGTTTAAACAAGCTAGAAAAGCATCCTTTAGGTTTGACCATGGTAGATTCTTAGCATGACTCCTAAGCATATAGCCAATGTTGAAAAACATATTTTTAGGTCTTGGCAGTTAGGATTTTTTGTTGTTTCTTCATATATGACATTTATAAAAACTATTAGGTCTCATTGTTGGACATTCGAACATTTGGAAACATGTTTTAAAAATATGACAAAAGGCTTTATGATCATAAGTTGTGTTTGAGCTACTATTATTGTCTAGCACAGTAGTCTTATAAAAAAGATATATTTTGATTAGCTTAGAGACCTTATAAATTTTTGTTAGTATTTTTCCATAACCCTCATTGATTGGTTGTGTAATAGGCTATTAAATCATCTAATTTTTTGATTAGATGAATACAGTTAAATCCTAGAACCCGAGCTATTCGCATGGCTCTATTTCAGCAGCTGATTAGTATTATGAACTGTTTGATAAGGATAATCATTTTTGCATCTTTTTCTCATATTTTTAGATAAAGTAGAATGACTAAGCTTTCCAAGCATACATGGCTTGTTTGGTAGATATTCTGGACATATCATGAAGAAATTCTGGAATGCAGGCTGGTCATACATGTTATGCAATGCTGTGGTGTCCAAATAAAAAATTAATGTGAAAGCCAAAATAATTTTTGGCATTTTTATTATTAGAGTCAAGCATTTTTATGGAATTTTTCCTTTTTAAATGATGTTTACTTTGAATCAGTTTTAAATTTGAGTTAGTCTCGATAAGAGTTCTGTAATACATATTTTATCAATATTTGTTTGTTTTCGATAGAATAAATAAAAAGGGATTATGATTAAACATATGTGATTAAAATTGAGAAAAACAAATTTGGATACGTGCAATTAGTTGGCACCCAGTATTAGGTAGCATGGGAGTGATTGAGTCCTTACTTGTTGTGTAACTGACTCCTAAGGCCAACTTATAGATCTTTGGTATATGTAGATCATAAAATTGTTCCTTTAGAGTTTCATAACTCTTTAGCAAATTGTTTTAATAGGTGACCAATTACACCTATAACCAAAATAGATTGGTGACAACTCTTTAACCCAGTCACTCTCGTATTTTGATATGAGAGGTATAGATGATCGATTCGTCTAATCAGCTAGGGCCCTATGATGATTCCAAGTGTTGTTTGCTCTAATATATTGAGGTTTGTATCTTGATACAGTACGACAGCCTTTTGGTGACTCTATTAAGGACTATCTTAGAAAGTTAGGTCTTAGACCTGAGTTTTGATTTTTCTTGATTTTAGTCAATGTTTAGTTATAATCCCTTTAATATTTATCATTCTGATTGTTTGATTGATTGACTATTATGATATTGTTATGTGCACAACCATGTTGCAGTGCTTAAATAAAAATTCGATGCTGTGATTCCTTAAAAAAAATAAGCAACAGTATTACATATCTAGATGATGAAGTAACATATAGGTTTAGAGCTTTCCAGGCACACATTACACTAGTATATGCATTAGACTCTCTACCGAGTACGGAGGAAGATATAGGACCAATTTTAAGAAATATGAGGTTATTAACCAATCGCATGGTTAACAATCCATGTGATTGGTCGAAGCCCTTGGGGTCCATTACTCATCTTCATGATTCATCCATATAAACATGAGCGGTGTTCTCACTTGGATTGAACATATTTTGCCAAGCCTATGATGGACCTACGATCAAGGCACCTCAACTGTCCTTATCATGTAGGGGGAATGATTTAAGGATCATGTGCGTTAGAGGTTGTATTAATATGCATATATGAGCCACATAAGCCAAATTTAGTTAATCATATTCGAAAGTCTGGAAGAACTTGAAGTTTAGGTACACCCAAAAAACAATTTTAACTTTCTCTTGCTTTATTTTTTTTTTGAGTTTAGATCTTAAAGAGTGTTGAAGAAATTTCATCACTCATGTTATTTATCATCCTATTGATACAAGTTTTTATTTATATTTATTATAATTAACCTTTCGACTATCGAGTTGATGGCTAAAATATGTCTAAAAAATAAAATCAGGATGAGGTAAATAAACACCTTGAAGTTTTGCATCATGAATTTTATAATGTTAAAATTGTCTGAAGTACCATTATCCTGTCGATTGATGGCTAATGGGACATTAAAAGCATCAAGAGTTACGATAGCAATTAGGTAGGTTCAAGCAGGTTTAGGTCGAGTCATTTCAGGTTTGAGTTTTTTTTTGGGTTTGGGCTGATTTAGGTTCGAGCCTATTAAAGTTTAAGTTTTTTTTAGTTTGGGTTCTGTCAGGTTTGAGCTTGTCTGAGTTTGGTCTTGCTCGAATTTAGGCAAATTAAGTTCGAGCCTTTTTGGGTTTAAGTTTGGTCCGAGTTCAAGTATGTTTTACATCAATTTTATTTTATGTTAAATGTAATCACTTTTATGTAATTTTGAATTGTAAGCTCAGGCCCGAATTTGGCCTGGTGTACCCTAAAAAATCTTAGTTTGATTTCAAGGGCCCAGCTGTGGCTAAAAAAAATTTTGAATTCTTAGCTTAGGGCCAAATTTGGCTTGGCTCACCCATTTAAGCACAAATCAGTGTCTATAAAATTAAAAAATTATTTTTATATTAATATTTTATATTTTATAATTAAATTTAAATAAAAATATATTATTTTATGTAAAAAATTATTTTGGGTTGAGCCTACTTGAAACTTAAAATTTGAGACTCGAGCCTAATCATGCCCAGCCTATTGGGTTGTATAAGTTGTCTGAAATATGGGCAGGTCTAATTGCTTATCTAACATGTAATTTTTTTTATTTTTGATATGATATTATTTATTATGGCTTTTATATTTTTTAATTTACCTTATTACGTTTTAATACTATTATCAAACTCTGATTATCATTACTTGGAATAATAATGATAATAAGAATAAGAATAATATTCAAAGTAGTATTTAAAATTTTACTACTAACATACGTAAACTCTCAATATTTAATAAGTTTAACTAATTAAATTTAAAAAAAATGATAAATGGATGATTTATTTTATTGACAATATTTTCAAAGCTCATGATATGATTTAACTTTTTGATAAAATTATTATTTTATCATATTTAAATCTATTCAAGGGTCAGGCTATCTATCTGGCCCAATTGGGCCTAGGCTCAAGTTCTCATATTTTTGTTTCAAACAAACCCAGCCTAGCTCAAAATCATGATTTTAAATTAAAAATAACATATATTTTATTAAAATATAATTACAAAAAATATAAATATTAATAAAAATATTTTTGGTATGATAAAGAATAATTTTGGCTTAAATGAAAGGGTCTAGGCATGTTAAATAAGGGTCTGGGCTTAAGATTTTAAAAAATTCGAGCTGCAATCTGACCCTACCCATGAGCAAGTTTAATCATATAGAAAATATAAATTAAGTTTTTAATATTTAATTAAATTATTAAAAGAATATTAAAATAAAATTGATAATTAAAGTTTTTGCTTTATAAAAAATTATTTAATTATAATTTCATCATTTTATTTCTAGTAGTAAATTTGGGTTTGAGGCGAGCTTAAGTTCATATCTTTTCGAGTTTAGGTTCGTTTGGGTTTGGATTTCTTCAAGTTCAGCCCATTTTAGGTTCAGGCTATTTGAGTTTAGGTTTTCTCAAGTTCAGACTATTGACTTTTTGGTTAAATCGAGTTCAGTTCGAGTTCAAGTTTAGGTTTTTTAGGTGAGCTTTAGGTTTAGGTTCATTTTGCCACCTCTAATGGCGATAGCTCAATTTTGAGAAAAGTGTCATAAATAGAATCATTGCCCTAAATTAGGACCATGTTTTAATGGGGCTAGTCTTTTAGAGTTTGGTCATGGGGTATAAACCCTAGTACCAAAATAAAGTGTCTTTTCAATTCTAAAAGGCTATGAAAGCTAGGATTAAAATTTTTGGGATCATTTAAGATATTTAAATTACATTGTTAGAGACTAATTTGTGATTTCTGTTGCTTTGTTTGTTTGTTTTGCGTGCATTTTAGCATCATCATTAATGCATCTAAAGGCTATTGGTATAAAAAAGTAGTTTTCATCTTAGAAGGTTATCTGATATATGAGAATCCATGGTCTCGGTAAAGGAAAAGTATCCTGTATTGAAGGATTGGTCAAAAAAGATTCAAAAGCAACATGGGATGCTTTGAAAGTTGGGTATATCTCACTGTTTTTGATCCAAGTTCACATTGAGTTCCGGCAGAAAGACTTGGTAGATTTACAAGCCATATGGGATCAATGAGACAGTACCGAGAAAGATATGGTCACCTATAAGTACAAAAGTATAGCATTATTTGGTTTAGGTCTAGATAGGTGAGAGGTTGCTCTAAGCTATGGCATAATTTTAAAATATGAGATATCAGTACTTCACCTTTAATAGGGAAAATATTGTCCTAATGCACTACTTTGTTGGGCATCAAACATACCATTCTTGACCAGGTGCACATTCAGGATTCAATGCATTGACCTTGAAAAAACTGATGGCAACATTACTGGAGCATTTAAAGCTCAACTTAGGGAATACATGGTCCAAAAAGGTTAGAGTGATTGTATATCATGGCTTAGGTTACAAGATTTGATGGAAAACTACTCAGACCCCAAAAAGAAAAGGGATATCTTTTCATTTGCTATCTATAAATTAGTGATATTCATTATGACTCTGGGGTATGTTAACATAACGATGGTTGATTTCTTTGATTGGTTAAGGTATAATATCAACTCAGCTATGGTGATTTCAGCTGAGATGATACAATCCTTGAATTACTGCAATAGAAAGCTGGAGAGTAGATTTTTTAGATGTACACAGTTGCTACAAATATGGGTCTATAGTCATTCCAAAAAGGATACAAAAGTCGATATTTGAATATGTATTAGGTTTTTCTCATTGATTCTCGAGTTCTTTAGGAAGAAGTGGTCGAGTGATTACACTAAAGATCAGTAGGTGTCATATTTTGGAACTTGAAGAAAGAAGATGTTACATGTAGAGCACCATGGATGTTTTCTCTAGTGATGCTATATTGGTACAGATGTCAGCATCGAGTACCTTTACTAGGCATTTCTAGTTTTACTAGCTATGCACTTTTGCTAGTTCAAAAGCAGTTCCAATCTTGATAGTTTATTCCTTTGATACATGATCTGGGAGAGTTTGATTTTGCATATGGATGAAATGGCTATATAAAGAGAATAAAAGCTGTGGTAGATGAATAAAGAGTGACTTGTCGCATGCAATTGGCTCAGTATCAAGTGATATGACTCTCCCTCATGAAGTGTGAAGGGATAATTAGGTCAATGATACTATTTAGCTACTGGATGAGGATGTGGTTTTTCCAGCGTGAGAGTCTCTGCCTGAAGTTAAATTATTAAACAAAAAATTTGACTTAGAACAAGCCATATTTCAATCAAAGATTGCTCAGTTAGAAACCAAAAATAGGTAGTTAAAATATGACCAAGCTATATATAAGCAATAGTTGAAAGAGCTCCATAAAAGAAAGGATGATGTTGAGTGAGGTATGGAGAAATTGCATCAGGACAACAAAAGACTCAAACTTTCTTTAAAAAAAGCCAAGATCGATAAGTCGTTTAAAGAGTAAGAACCCAAGCTAGTAGAACTTAATAAGACAGGTGGATATATGGAGAGGTAGAGCTAAAAGAAGTGCAAAATGGGCAGTCAAGCTCTCAACTAGCTTGTTAGTGAGCCAAAAAAAAGTGATTGGACTCTAGCTCGATTGTAGTTCTAAAGTGACATGAAAATAAAACTTAGATCTCCATCAATACTTGATATTCCTATCAAGGAAGAAGAGTGAAAATAGAGCATTATCCCGATGGAAATGATTTTTGTTTCTTATCAGTAGATGTAATTCAAATGATTTTTGTATTTAAAAGATATTTTTTAGCATTATATCTGACATGGATGACAATTTTATATTAGAGCTATTACCTTAGCCAATGCCTTTGACATGTTTGCATAATATTCATATTGCATTCATACTAACTCATTCTTTTTTTTTTTGCACGTGTATATTTGTATTCATGTCATGGCATGCATCATGATCACAATACAGGATTCTAAATCTGGTTTCATTGTTTAAGGAAAAAATTACAAATACGGGAAAATATGTGAAGGTACCTATTCAGCAAAGATACAATACTCGATCTCATATCAGAAATATGGAAAATTATCCTACAGCTAGGACAAAGAGGTAGAGAAAGTTTAGGGATGGATAATGAATGGATAGGAAAAATTAAGGTTATAGTTAGCTAAGATCATAGGGTTAATGACATTAACTACCAAAAGGAAAGAGCAAATAGGGGATTCAAGTTCTCAAGTTGAAGAAGTTGATCTAAAAAGGAAAGTTATCAAAATTATGAATGCTTTAAGGTTAGAAAATGTGGTGCCTTTAATTTAAGTATCTCAAGCCATGTCTACAGTTAGCTAAGATCATAGGGTTAATGACATTAACTACCAGAAGGAAAGAGCAAATAGGGGACTCAAGTTCTGAAGTTCTCAAGTTGAAGAAGTTGATCTAAAAAGGAAAGTTATCGAAATTGTGAATGCTTTAAGGTTAGAAAATGTGGTGCCTTTAATTTAAGTAGCTCAAGCCATGTCTATAGGAGGAATTGCTTGTATGGTGCAAAAGCATATTGAAGTTCAAGTTCCAAGGGTAATTATTGATAAGGTGTTGAATCTGGAGTTTACTCTGACATATCCACTAGTCCATGATCTTGATAAGTCTACCAAGTTGGATAAGCTTATGAGAAAAGCGTCTAAGCTTGTTGAAAAAGAGCAGATGTAGTTATAAGTTAAAAAAAAAGATTGAGGGCCATATAAAGAGTATATAAGTTTGGAATAGTAGATGCTATGGAATTGGGCTTGGTGTTGGATTGTTCATTCCTCTAAAATTTAAGACACTTGAGTTAGAGAAGTATAATGGTACTATATCCCCATCTACTCACATTAGAATGTATTACTATAAGATGGTAGGGTACAAGAATAATGAAAAGATGCTAATTTATTCCTAGTGTTACAACTCAATGGCATGTAGGGTTAGATAAAGTTAAGATCTAGAGTTAGTTGGATTTGGCGCAAACTTCCTTTGGAACAACATAAGCATGTTTTGAATTAGGCACCTAATCAAATGTCATTTTCAAACATGGAGAAAAAGTCTAATAAGAGCTTTAGACAATACGCCTAAAGGTGGAAAAAAAAGGCTGCACAAATAATTCCTCCCTCAATAAAGAAGGAAACGATAATTACTTCCATTAGCACTCTAAAGCTTCATTTCCTGATATGTTGGTTAATAATGCCACTAGAAATTTTACAGATATGGTGTTATCTAGAAAAATGATTGAGAGTGCCATTAAGAGTGGTAAGATGTCAAGTGGTGAATTTTTAAAAAGTAAGAAACCAACCTTGGGTAAGAAGAAAGAAAAGAAAGCTAATGTTGTTAGTGTTGACAATCGTGCACTTATAAATCCTTTACCCTATTGTCTTAACGTGGCCTGGATATGAATCCTGACCAAGCTCGACTTAAACGGCCCTTGACTATATAAGTGGTGATGTATCATTATTTCAAAACTATTTATTCTTCTTTTTTTTTCTAGGGCCATATTGATATTAATATTCTTTTATTTCTGGGGACTCGGCAGTTAAGTTGAATTGTTCACCCATCTTAACCCTAAATAGTCATCTCGAAATGACTATTTGTTTGAAGTTGCCACCAATCTATTTTGGCCAGGTGAGATTGGTCACCTATCAGAATTAATGCTTTAAGGGTCACAAAGCCCTTAAAGATAAATTCCATGGTCTATGGAGTACCAGAGATCATTTTAAGGGTTTGGGAATCGGTTACAGCCATAAGTAAGGATCGACCCTCTTGTGGTGCCTAAAATTGGTACTTTATTGATCGTGGTTAATTCGAACATTAGTTTTTATCTAGCTTCAATATGTGGTATTCAATTACAATTCTTGTACTGTTAAAATAAGATTTTATTATTCCATGAGAGAAAATCGAGGTTTTGCATTCTAAAAATCGAAACATCTTACGCACCTCCACCAAAAAACCAATAGGACATGAAAGTTTTTATTATTCCCTTTTATACCTTAACGAAAAACCAAAGGGACATAAAAGGTTGTAAAAAACCAAAATGTCTTTCACATCCTACTGGAGTACCTGGTAGAATGTGAAAGGTTTTTATTTATATAAAATTCCGATTTCCATTTTGAAAAGGGTATCTCATCATTAGAATGATCTATAAAACCCTATCACATATGGGTAGGAGGAGTTTCACGCATTACTCTAACTCTAGGACATTGCCTTTATTTTACAAAGACATACGAATTTTATTTGAAACAAAAATAAAAGACCTATGACTCGGTCTAGACACTAAAGTACTAATTCAAATCTAAGGACTAAAAAGATAAAAGGAAAATGAACCTATCCTTAAACTATACTTTTGGCATAGAAACATCGGTGGTTACTTAAGACTAGGTTTTAAGAACAATTAAAATATCCCTAAGGCTTACCATCGACATTATGGCACCCAGTAACTATTTAGGATTTGGTTCTAAAATATTCCTAAGGCTTACCATCGACACTAAGGCACCTGATAACTACTTAGGATTACGTTCTAAAGAAAATTAAAATATTTCTAAGGCTTACCATTGATACTCAAGCACCCGGTAACTACTTAGGATGGGGTTCTAAGGAAAATTAAAATATTGTAAGGCTTACCATCGACACTAAGGCACCCGATAACTACTTAGCATTGGGTTCTAAGGAAAATTAAAATATTTCTAAGGCTTACCATCGACACTAAGGCACCCGATAAGGATAATTATGAAAATGTCCCTTGAGTATACCTTCGACATAAAAATACCTCGATACCCCTAATGGACTCAAAAATGACCTAACCCTAACCATTCTCCTTTGGCATAAAAGCATCCTAGTAAGGAAAAATTATGAAAATGCCCATGGGTTATACTTTCGACATAAGATTATCCTAGTACCCATAATGGACTTGAAAGGACAAGTAATAATGATTCTTACTTTAAATGGGTCATTTAGATTACAAAAATGACCTAAAGTATGAAAATTGCTAAGGGGTCCCTAAATTTTTCAAAATTGAATATTAGTCCTTAATTGATTTAAAATGCTAATGGGTCCCTAAATTTCTCAAAATTGAATATTAAGCTTTTTTTTCTAACCCAAAAACACCATAAATTAGAAGTTTAAATTTTAAAATAACCTAACATGCAAAAATACCATTAAGTCCCTAAATTTTTAAAAATTTCATTTCGTATCCTAATGAAGAACAAAAGGAATACGAAAAGTTTTTTATATTTTTAGTACCTCATCGGAGGACCAATGGGATGCTAAAAATATTTAAAATAATCTAAGTGGATGATTTCATGCTAAACATAACCATTTTTGTCCTAAAAATGCCAAATTTCCCTAAGGGTCCTTAAACTTTCTCGATTTTATACTAAGGTACCTAAGTAAAAAAAAAAAACCTAAATCATCACAAAATACAATTAATCAAGTAAAAATCAGCATGTAAATCATGAAGAACATCCATAAGAAGGTTCAGTCAAACACCTTGACTAGAAAAAAATTTTCATTATTTGCAAACTAACCCCTAAACTTTGAAAAATTGTAAAATACCCCATAAAGTCTAAAACATACCTAGAGTATGATTGAAATACCCAAAATCAGTTTCCGAGTTATCCATGAAGCTTTCGGTCAAATCCTTTGACCATACAACAAAAATTTTTATTATTTGGAAACTAGTCCCTAAACTTTCCTAAAATTACAAATTGACCCTTACATGATTAAAATGTAAAATTAAGCTTCAAATGAATCAAAATAATCATAAAAGTCACATAAAAGATCGCAAGCAAAATTTAGTCACTTCTTTCTGCCCTAGAATAAATTTTTCAATATTTACACAAAAGTCCCTAAACTTCTTGAAATTACAAATGACCCTAAAACTAAACAAAATTTATTTTAACTTCATAAATGCATAAAATACATTCCTAAGAGTGCAAGTGTAATTCAGCCAAGCATATAGGTCTAAACAAAGATCTTTTAATTTTTTTATTCTTTCTCTATTTTTTTGGATTAGCCTCTAAACTTTTTATATTTACAAAATGACCTCAAAAACACATATGCAAGTAAGAATTTCGGCCAACATCTAAACAATCTACCAATCAACTTTTTTAAACTCAATAATCACATATTCACATTTTATTTAACACAAAGTAGCACCACTATATGATAAAATTACAAAAATAAGTATATAAACATGTGATTTCACCATATTAACAAGAAAACACTAAAAGAAATAAAATATATATATATATATATGAACATATATATGACAAATACAACACCAAAACCAACATCATATGAACATAAACATGATTCATGAAGAAAATAATTTACTAACAAGAAGAGAAGAAAAAATAAAATAAAATCAAGGAAATTAGTTCATGGCCATCATGCTTAGTCTTTCAACATGGATAAAGAATCCATGAACTTAAGCACATTTTTGGCTCACCAAAGAGAAGAAAAAATGCATCAAACAAAAAAAATTCCAAAGATTTTAGTGAAGATTTATACCTTAACAAAGCTTTGAATTTGTTTTGAAGTATTTTCCCTTTTCTTACTCTTTTTTTGGTCTCCCAAAAACTAAAATCCCATGGAGAAAACAGCCTCCCCTATTTATAGGGGACGATGATTCGGCCAAGGAGGGTGAAAATCCTTCTTAGCCGAATTTCACTCTTTTTTCTTTATAATTTTTTTATTTGCTTAATGTTTTAGTTTACTTATTAGGTTGGAAAAAGTAATAAATCTTATCATGAGCCCATGCCTATCTTTTCTTACAAGTTACCATCTCCATTATCATGATTATGCTAATTTAGGTGAAATGATGATTTTGGTTAGCTTGGTGGAATTAGTTGGAATGAAACTAAATCAATTGGAAGATAATTTAATTGCAACCAAATTAGGTTTCATGCAACTAAATTGGCAAATTATAAAATTAATTATGTAAAAGCAAAATTACATTATGAATTTACAAGTAAACATAATTTCAGAAATTAAGAAACAAATGCAAAAGGTGCATAAAAAGCCTAATTGAAAATTCGATGAAAAAAGTGATAATAAATGAAAATTCATGCACTCAACAAAATTTCACATAATAAATACAATTAAAAATTTAACCATATAAAAAAAAATTTAAATCAAAATAATTGATATAAAAATAACTAAAAAAATTAAAAGAAAAAGTTAGTGGACTTTGTTGGAAAATTGAATATTAAGATGGGCTTGGTAGGCTTTTAGAAAGTGAAATGGGCTTGGTGCAAAATCAAGAAAATGGGCTTGGTAAGGTCATTGGCCTTGTTGAGAAATTATTGGGCTCATTTAGCCTATTTATAAAATTTGAAGTTTCTAGACCCATTAAGGAGATTTTGCACAAAATAAAATTAATAAAAAATTTTATAAAGATTTCAAGTATTGGATTATATAAGGAAAGTTTTTGAGAAGTCTTATGTGAAAGAAAAAAACAGAAAATGAAAATCTAAAACTCATAAAATTTTATGAGAAAACCCTTATGGAAGAAATATGTTATTTGAAAAAAATATTCACAACTAAAAAAATAAATTAAATTTTTAAAAAACTGATTTGATGGTGGTTAAATGAAAATATTTAAAGAATTTTAAAGTTCAAAACTCGAGAAAATTCTATAAAAAATTTTACAAATTAAAAAAAAGCTCGTATTTTAGGATAAAATTTTAAAAAATACATTAAAACATATAAAAATGAATTAAATAAAACATATTATTGAAATATTGATTTACAAAATGGTAAAGATAAAAATTTAAAATTCAAAATTCAAAATAATTTTATTAGAAAAATTTCATGAGTATAATACTCGTGATACTATGAAAAAATTTAAAATTAATTACAAAAATAAGCAACTTGAAACCTTATGGTATAAAATATCAATATAAATTTTTCCTTGAATATTTACGATTTTTTAGGGTGAGCATCAGCATAAAGCCACACCAGTGTCGGTAAAAATACCTGATGACCAATTTCTCAAGTTTTTCAGAAAAATCTTAGAAAATTCCTAAAAGTAGAAAACTTAACTGTGAGATCATCTACAAAGGTAATTTTCAAAATTTGTCGAGAACTTGTTCAAAAACAAAAATTTTTCCTTTGCAGATTTGTCATTTTTATCTAAAAAAATGGATTTTTGCATCATGTATATATACAGTATTTACATATAACTGATTAAAATTATAAAAATGTGAACCACTTTGGTGGATGTTGACCTCTATCAGAGTGACCACTACATTTTTGTTTTTGGATACTTGGGACTTTCAAGGATAAACAGCCCAGACAAAATTAAGTGTCTGCAACTGCCCTTCTTTGTCCATTGCTAAGAATGAAGCATATGACAAAAACTAAGTAAACATAATTCCGTTTGGGCCATAAAGTATAAGAAAAATGAGATATGAACATATATATTAAAGCTTACTAATTAAAAGGGAAACTTTTAACCTACGGTGAAGTTAATATTGAAAATAAGCTGGTCAGGGCAAAAATGCACAAACCAATTAGTGGGACAAATTGACTGAGACTGAGCAGTCAGGTCAACAAATGAAAGGAGTTACCCAGGACTAAGCCGACAAGTAAACAAAGGATAAAAAGGAAATACCTATGATTAAACATAACAAGGTCAACCAAAGCTGAACCATTACATCGAACGAGATACAAAAGAAAGTTTGACCAAGGTGAAACCATTATGTCCAATAACAATGAAAAAAAGTTTGACCAAAGCTAAACCATCACGTCAAATGAAATAAAAAGGGAGTTTGACCAAGGCTAAACCATCACATCAAATGAAGGTGAAAAGAAAGTTTAACCAAGGCTAAACCATCACATCAAACGAAATAGAAAATGTTTGACCAAGGCTAAACTATTACGTTAAACGAATGTGAAAAGAAGTTTGACTAGGGCTAAAGCATCACGTCAAACAGAAGTGAAAAAAAGTTTGACCAGAGCTAAACCATCACACTAAACGACATAAAAAGAGAGTTTGACCAAGGCTAAACCATCACGTCAAACGAAGGTGAAAAAAGTTTGACCAGGGCTAAACGATCACGTCAAACAAAATGAAAAAAGAGTTTGACTAGGCTAAACCATCACGTCAAATGAAATAAAAAGAGAGTTTGACTAAGACTAAACCATCACATTAAACAAAAGTGAAAAGAAGTTTGATCAGGGCTAAACCATCTTGTCAAACAAAATGAAAAGAGAGTTTGACTAGGGCTAAACCATTACATCAAACAGAGGTGAAAAAAAGTTTAACCAAGGTTAAACCATCACGTCAAGCAGATATGAAAAGAAGTTTGATCAAGGCTAAACCATCACGTCAAATAAAAGTGAAAAGAGAGTTTAACTAGGGCTAAACCATCATGTCAAATGAAATGAAAAGGGAGTTTGACCAGAGCTAAACCATCATGTCAAACAGAATGAAAAGTGAGTTTGACCAAGTAAAATGTAGCAAGACTTACCAAGTACAACCATGTAAGTAAGAATTCGACTGAGTACGGTCAATTAGAGACAAACTTTAATAAGGTTGAAGTAATTTGATATTTGAGATCTTTAAGGAAAGCTTGACTTACCTTTTGATTTTAAAGCAGTATTTATTCTAATAGTTTTTTTTCTCTTGCTTCATTGCTTTAAACCTGTGAATTACACAATTATGAATGTGGATGCATGGTGAATGTGCATGGATTTTCATGATTGGATTTATTCCTCATTTTTCTATCTTTCATTCATTTTTTAAAATCATGATTTAACCCACTTTAAAAGCCTAAAAACATCTTTAAAAAGTGTGAAGAATCTTTCTCACGATAAGGGGCAGTCTTAAGTCTGACATTGTCTTTACAGAAACAATTATTGTTGTCCTCTAAGGAATTCAGATTATGATACACCAACATCATCTAGTGACTGAAAGAGAATGGTATGACTAGAAATGTGTAGAGGATGCCTCTTATGGTCATGTGGTGCATCAATGCCATTTAGTGGTTAAAAAAAAAATATGATTAGAAATGTGGGTAATGTCCCTGCCCTGAAAGAAAGTAAGACTTTGTGATGCATCAATACAATCTAGTGGTTAAGGAAAAGGGATATAATTGGAAATGTGGGTGATGTCTCTACCCTAAGAAAAAATAAGACTTTGTAATGCATAATACCATCTAGTGGTTGAAAAAAAGGGATATGATTGGAAATATATAAGGGATACCCTCCTTTAATCCATCTATGGTTTTTAGAATGTAATAAGGACCTGACATTTCCATCAACTCCCTTACTAGCCGAGATAAAATCATGAATATCTTTTAAGAGGTTGAGTTTCCTCTATCGTCAGAGTTCTATCTAAGGCCGTTAGTTATCCATCTTTAACGCTTCCTAGAACGTTTAAAGGAATTAAGACGTGAACCAAGATTTTCATAATGTTTTGACCTCATTCCAAAGTAACTCAAAGAAATTAGTCTGTTATCTATTTTAATCAATCTTTATTTCTTTAAGTCGTTGATTATCATTTAGCAAAAATGTTAGCACGATCAAAAAGACAGTCTAATAAAGGTTGCATTTCAAGGAAAGAAAGTAAAAATTAGCTTTTTTAAAAAAAATAATGGTAAAATGCCTAAGAAGAGATTTACAAAGATAATTAAGAAGAGGTTTAGACAACTGAATTTAGATCTTCGAAGATTTTTTCTAAACAAAATATCTACTTCTGTATAGATCCATTTTTTAGAGATGCACTTGATCATATCATGCCTATGAGTTGATCATTTTTTTCTTTAATTGAGCTACCCTTTCGGGTTTTCAACTTAAAGCCTCCCCCTTATATTGCCTTTAATCGAATGCCCTGATCGGGTTTTCATCTAACTTTTATTTTTTTTATTTTTATTTTTTAAGCATAGTTTTTCTTTACACTGTCACATTGATGGGGTTTGGCAAGGCATCTCCATCTATTTTGGTGATTAATGCACCTCTTAAAAATGCCTTATGAACCACATATAGCCCTTTCCAATTGGGTGCCCATTTGCCTCATGGATCTTTTTGTATCGGAAGGATTTTCTTCAGTACCAGTTCTCTTTCATGAAATTGTCTTGGATGAATCTTCTTATCATAGGCCTTTTTCATCTTTTTTTTGGTATATTTGCTCATGCTGGATCACTTTTAACCTCTTTTCTTCAATAAAGTTCAATTGTTCATGGTGATCTCATGCCTATTCTGCTTCTTTCAATTTGGTCTCTATTAACATTCGAAGTGATGGGATTTCGACTTTAATTGGTAATACTGCCTCTGTGCCATACACCAATGAGTAAGGTGTTGCCCCAATCGATGTTCGTACTAAGGTTTGATAAGCAAGAAGAGCGACTGCAAGCTTTTCATGCCAATCTTTATAAGTCTTCACCATTTTTCCCATAATCTTCTTAATATTTTTGTTGGTAGCTTCTACAGCCCCATTCATCTTTGGACGATATATGACCAAATTATGATGAGAGATTTTGAGTTGGGTACAAACATCCATCATTAATTTATTATTCAAGTTGCATTATCTGTTATAATTCTTTCAAGGACCCTGAATCTATAAATAATATTAGCCTTTACAAACTTAATCACCACTGATCTTGTGATGTTTGCAAAAAAAAAGTGGCTTCCACCCATTGGGTGAAATAATCAATGGCCACCAAGATGAAATGATGTTAGTCTAATGCTGCAGGAGTAATGGGTCCGATTATATCCATGCCCTATATAGAAAAAGGTTATGGCATGATCATGACATGTAATGGTAAGGGTGGGACATAAATCTTGTCTGCATAGATTTAACACTTATGGCACTTTCGGGCGTACTTGATGCAGTCACTCTCCATAGTCGTTAGAAGTAGCCTAATTTCATGATTTGTTTGCCATCTTGTGTCCGTTGGCATGAATCCTACAAATCTCTTCATGTACTTCTTTTATTATTTTCTTTGGTTTTGAAGCATTAACACACCTTAACAATGTTTGGTCAAAACTTTTCTTATACAAATCTCTCTGTCTAAGACAAAATTTAGTGCCAGGCTTCTTAAGGTTCTCTTATCAGTTTTTGAGGCATTTGGTGGATATACTCGATCTTTCAAATAATTTATGATATCGTGATACCATGAAAGGCTATCTGCCTCAATCTCAATGTTGTGGTAGTTTGTAGGGAATTCAAAAATACTTATCTCAATGGGTGTCACCTGCTGCCATTTGTTTACTTTGAACATCGATGCCAAGGTGGCTAGAGCATTCGCCATTTGATCATCATCACGGAATAAATGAATGAAGTTTACTTCTTCGAATTCTTCTAGTAATTCTAGAATCAATTTTTTATATTGCTGCAATCTTGGGTCTCATGTTTCCCATTCTCTACGCAGTTGGTAAATTACCAAGGTTAAATCTCTATAGACTTTTAATACCTGGGCCTTTTTTTCTAATGCTGCTCGAAGCCCCATAATACGTGCTTCATATTCTGCCATATTGTTATTGTAATAAAAAATTATCCAACCATAAAAAGGGTAATACTCCCTATTTGGAGATATTAAAATTGCATTGATTCCATGGCCCATTACATTTATTGCTCCATCAAAATAAATTTTCCATGTAGATCCTTTTGATGACTCTTCTTCTTTAACCATAATATTTATCAAGTCCTTATCAGGGAATTCGAAATCCAATGGCTGATAATTGTCAAGTGCTTGGCTTACTAAGAATTCAGCAATGGCACTTCCTTTGATCGCCTTTTGGCTTACATAAATGATATCATATTCGGATAGTAGAACTTGCCACTTAGCTATCCTTCCGGATAAAGAAAAGCTTCGAACAGATATTTGATTGGGTCCATTTTGGTGATCATCCATTAACATGATGCAATATGTACTGTCGAAGCCTTTTCACTATCCAGACTAGAGCATAACATATCTTATCTATATGGGAATAATTTACCTCATAATCCAAAAATTTCTTACTGAGGTAATAGATTGTCGGCTTTTTCTTTCTAGTCTCATCATGCTGCCCCAACACATAGCCAATGGATCTTTTGAACACTGACAAATACAAGATCAAAGGTCATCCTAGAGTAGGAAATACTAATACCGACAGATTAGAGAGATATTACTTAACTTTTTTGAAAGCATTTTGGCAATCACTATCCCACTCACCAGGATTTTGTTTTCGCAAAATATGAAAAATCGGAAAACACTTATCCATGAGTTGAGATATGAATCTAGCTATGTAATTCAATCTCCCTAAGAAACTTTTCACTTCTTTTAGCATGTATAGGAATGGCAACTCTTGTATAGCTTTGATCTTGTCTGGATCAATTTTAATTCCTTTTTCTCTTATAAGAAAACCAAACAATTTTCTAGACCTAGCTCAAATGTACATTTCATCGGGTTTAGCTTTAACCGATATTTTCTTAGCCTTTCAAACAACTTCCACAAGTTCGCTACATGACTTTCTTCTTGAGGGGACATAGGAATCATGTCATCAATGTACACTTTAATTTCCTTATGCATCATGTCATGGAATAGGGTGATTATTGCCTTTTGGTAAGTTGCTCTCGCATTCTTTAACCTAAATGGCATTACTTTATAACAAAATGTTTCCCACATTGTGACAAATATGGTCTTCTTCATATCCTCCAAAGCGATTTTAATTTGATTATACCTCAAAAATCCATCCATGGAGGAAAATACATAGTTCTTTATAGTATTATCAACCAGGGTGTCTATATGAGGGGGGAAGTTGTCTTTTGGGCTTGCTCAATTGAGGTCTCAATAATCTATACACATTCTAACTCTTCCATCTTTAATAGGAACCAGGACAATGTTTGCAACCCACTCTAGATATTTTTGCCACCTTCAGAAATCTAGATTCAAGTTACTTCTTAACCTATTTTTTTATCTTTAAAAGCATCTTTAGTTTCATTCTCTTTAGTTTCTATTGAATCGATTAGCATTCTGGCTTCAAGGTTAATTTGTGAACCATAATCTTTGCATCCAATCCTAGCATGTCTTGATAATACCATGCAAAGATGTCTCAGAATTCATGTAGCAGACTTATCAGATCTTCTTAGGTGAAAGCTTCTATGGCGGTTCCTATTCTGATCTTTTTCTTATCATTTTCATCATTCCTTAAATTAATAATCTCAGTGGGCTCTTCATGGGGTATTATGCATTCATCTTCTCATTTAATTATTTTTAACTAGTCAAGAGGCAAGATATATCATCGACATTTTCTTTAAGATCAACCTCATTCGAGCAAATAGTCTGTTCAAAATTAACCTCTAAATCCTGATTAGATTTATATGTTTCTCTGTAAAGGCAAAAGTAAGGGAAAAATAGGGCAAAAGAATATGGGATATGAATGGGGCATGGATGTAAAAAAGGAAAAGAGATGTTAAGATAAGAAATTATAAAAGAAACAGATGTAAGAAAGGAAAAGAGCCAAGAAGATTATATAAGGAAGGATTACATACATTTCATTTTTACTGATGATAAACTAACATTATGCGTTTTTACAAAAAGATTTATAAAAGATAGAGTTCATATCTTAGTTATTACTTTGGGATTGGCCTAACACTATGCTTCTCTCAGCACATGTCTAGTTCCCTGAAACATATCTAGAGGGGATGGGTGAATCCCATAATCCTCAGTGAACTCTCCATCATCTCTTCCAATGGCAGCCACATGATGCTCTTCGAAGGCTTCATTGATCACTAGAACAATGTTCTTGGTTTCTTTATCTCTATTTCCCGGATTAACTTCTCTATAGTAGAAAATTTCCTCCAACAAGGTGTAGAGAGTTGATTTTTGGCCTGACTATTGGCCAACACCCAAGGATGGCTGCTCTTATTTCAGTTTTTTCTGAACTTCTTTTTCTAAACTTTTTTCAGCTTGGAGCCTAATCCATATTTGTCTTTCTTAGCATTAGCATTAATGGCCTGGCTAATTCCTTACAAACATCTCTTAAGTTTTTTTTTTACTAAAGCTCTTTTCTTTACTGTCAACTTGAGGCCCATACATGTGCTTTTTGATAGCCTCGGTTTAAAGATGACTAACCCTTCTAATATAAAAGTCACATTGACAATCTCAAAAACTTTAAAGGAGCATTCATCAGTTTTAGCATTTATGTCAATATAAGGAGCCTCTGTAGATATCATAGTGATATGTCTTCTTCCTCAGACAAACTCATCAATCTTTCATCCATTATAAACTTAACTTTTTGATGCAAGGATGATAGAACAGCCTCGACAAAGTGAATCCATGGTTGCCTTAACAAATAATTATATGCTGGAGCGATATCCATAATGTGGAACTCGATTTCAAATGGGCAAGGACCAATTTCTAGAGTAACTAAAATAGTTCCTTTGATGTCCCTCCTGGTTCCATCAAAAGCCCTGACAATCGCATGGCTTTGTTTTATTTAGCTAACATCTTCAGGCAAATGGGATAGTATACTCCATGGTATGACATTTAGAGTAGAGCCATTGTCAATAAGGACTTTAGGTACTATAGTCCTTTTGCACTGAGTCGTGATGTGGAGGGCTTTTGCTGAAGTATTACCTCCTAATGAAATTTCATCCTCACTAAATGAGATAAAGTTGTTAGTGACAACATTATTTACCAGGCGATCAACTTTGTTGACAGAAATGTCTTGAGGGACATAGGCTAGATTTAGTACTTTCAATAAAGCATTTTGATGAAGTTCAAAATTGAGCAACAACATTAGCAAGGAAATCTTCACTAGTTGTTGCTTTAATTGCTCTATGACACTGTATTCATTGTGGTTGATATACTTTAGGAATTTGGCTGCCTCTTTTTCCTTTGCTGGTTCTTGCTTTTCCTCTAGGACATCTTCGATAACCACCACATTCTTAAATATTTGTACTTTTGATTTCACCTTTATACTGACTTCATTGGTTTCCTCACCGTATACACACTCATTTCTTGTAACATGGCTGACTTCTGTGATATCAACGGATACCAATTGGACAGTAATAGCTTGTAGAGTGGTGACCCCACCATCATACTTCCACAGCACATGTTTACTATCTTGATAAGGGAACAGTGCTAGTGCCCTAATAATCAGTCTAGAGGCAGTGTGGTTGCAATGAATGATGAGAGGGTAGCCAATACCATATGGGGGTTGTGATGATCCTTCTCCCACCATATTGACTGATTTTTTGGCTTCCACTTCAGTTTGTTCTAAAAACTCAATCTCACTATTATTCATCATCCCTTGAATCAACGCTAAAAAATTTGGCAGCTCTGCAAGGTATGCCCTAAAGTTAGGTGATACTTATAAAATTTGACACCATCGTCAAATTATCCTTTAATGCTTTCTTAATTCTGGCTAAGGATTTCAACTTTGGTCAGAACCATCCGTACTTTCTCCAAGGTTGTTTTAACCTCTTCCACACTCAACTTCCTTCATTGCCCATTTTTAATGATGATGATGTTGACTCTAGGCTCAGAATGATCTAGCAAAGGGTTTGCTGCCACATTGGGAGCCGACGTGTTATCAAATTTAAAAGCACCTCTATTAAGAAGGCTTTAAACTTTATGCTTAAAGGTTTTACAGTTTTCAATCGAGTGACCTGATATTGTATGGTATTCACAATGTAGGTTCAGGTCGTACTAGCTAAAATAATTGCCTTCATACGATTTGGCAAAAATTATCGCTACTAGCCTTACTTCTGAAAATTTGTCAAACATTTCCTTATATGAATAAGGAAGAGGGTCAAAATAGGGTATGGTTTGACTGGTTTTTTAGGGTTATCTATTAGTATTGGGTCTTGGCTAGTTTTAGGGAAGCGGGTTTAGAATAGTAGCTTGGACGGTTGTTGAAACAGGTGCTCAAGGTGTGTTGTATGGATAAGTGTTTTGGGGCATTTGTCTTGGACTTTAATAATAGGGGTGAGGTCCTGGTTGGTATGGCTAGCTCACATAACCGACTGATAGTGTTTCATCCTTTTTCTTTGCTGGTCCTGGTTTTTTGCACTAGAGGATTTTCCTAATGTAAGCTTCCTGGCCTTAATGGCTAATTCGATCATTTCTCCAGAGATTACAAGATCAGAGAGATTCTTTGTCGCATTCCCTACCAGCTTATCATAATAGGGTGGATGCAAAGTATCAATAAATAATATTGTCATTTCCTTCTTCGTCAAGGGCGGTTGGACTTGAAAGGCTAAGTCCCTCCATCGTTGGGCATATTCTTTGAAAGTTTTGGTTGATTTTTTCTTTAAATTTCGAAAGGTCAAACGATCTAAAGCCCACTCAGCCATATACTTGCATTACGAGAGAAAAGCACTTGCCAAGTCAGCCTAGCATTTAATTGGGTACGATTCAAATCATTGTACCATCTTAATGCCAATCTTGGCAGGCTTTCCTAAAAATAGTGGATCAGGAGTTTATCATGTTATGAGTAGCCCACTATTTTTCTAACAAATATTTTAATGTGTGCTTGTGAGGATGTAGTGCCTTTATACTTTTCAAACTCTGGCATCTTAAATTTTGAGGGGAGAACAAGATCTGGGGCTAAGCTGAGGTTTTCAAAGTCCATACTGCTATATAATTCGACCCCCTCTATAGCCTTTAACCTTTTTTCGAGAAGTAGTAGTTTTGCCTTTTCTTTTTCTTTTTCGGCCTCAACTACTTCTTTTGCCTTTTGCTTAATCTTTTCTTCTTTATAGATGCATAGTCCCATATATTCCTTTTGGATAAGAATAGCTTGCGTAGTCATTTCTTGCAGTATGGCCTCAGGGTTTATGACGATGACTGGCGGACGAGTAGTTGCTGAGGCCCCATGCTATACATTCTAGGCATTGGCCACTGGTGGGTTAGTGCCTAATTCTTCAAGTGGTGCCCCCCTCAGATTCTCCAGTGTGAGCATCGGTATTTGTTTCTTGCGCAGGTGAGTTAGCCCCCTAACTAGTAGTAGTTCCATCAGCTGTGTGATTTGAGCTTGAAGTTTATCTTGCCTTTTCAACATGGCCTTTTGAGCTTGCCTGTGGCTTTCCTCTAGTCGTTCCAATTTGGCGATATGGTTTTCAACCATTCTCATAGCTCTTGCTCTGGTGTAGTAACTATGCATGGGTATTGATGATGTTGATTGGTCTTGATTCGCAATGGTTAAACCTTGTATGAATTCCAAAATTTTCAAGAATTAAGTAATTATTAATAGATCAATAATCATATGTGTATGTGTATGTATACATGAGTAATGAATGTATTCAGGGGCATTTGCTTTACTATAAGACTTCAAAATCCATAATTTTCATTGATTTTAAAAGGAAATTACATATCATTTATCATATTAGAATTATGTCTATAGAACTCCTTAATTTGGTCATATTGCTTTTTGGCTTGCTCTAAAAATTGAAGTATCATCAGGCCAAAGTTGCCAACTGGGTTGATCTGTCTTCAAAGTCCTTAGATCCTCTCTACCATATCCCTCACTTAGATGACTGCTAAGTGAATTTGTGTCATCAGATGATCAATATAATAATATCACCCTAGCAAATTGACCGTCCACTTGTCACATTCGTCTCAAACTCGGGAAAACTTGTTATCCCAACAAACATCTATTTCCTCATACGCTTAGGCTTATGCCTCAATGTCGCACTTTCTTTGGGACAACTCTTGTCTTACTTACTCCAAATCTGAAATAAGTGCTTATCTTTCTTGGAGTAATTCAATCATCCTTTCCTGTTCTTGGTCAAGGGCATTTTTGAGCTACTCATTCTTTTCCATGGACCTCCTCCATTGTCTTCGTGTATCCATGTATGCCCTTTACTCTTGCTCAAATACGACTACCTTGGCTTTGCTTCCAACAGTTTTAGCTTTCCACTTTCTAAGCTCTTTGCGAAGCTTATGCATTTCCTCAGTAACTTAACTAGGAGATTTACTGGAGCTCTCGAATAGGCCAATGATTTTTATCTTCTTGTTTTGTTCTACCCAATCATGCTTTATTAAAGTGTACTACTCCTCCATTTTCTGAAGATCCTTTTCTTTGGCTTTCATCTTCATCTTCAGATACATGATCTCTTCCTGGAGGGCTTAATTCTCGGCAACCACTCTTTTTTGATCTTTTTCTACCTCTTCTCTGATTAACTCCACTTCAGAAGGCATGGGAGGCTTTGGTTGAATGGTTGCTTAAAGACTGACCCCTTCTGTGCTCAGAATAATCAAATCATAACCCTAAATTGATCTCCATATGTCATACCCGAGAGTGGTCTGATCTGTGTAAGAAAGCAACCTGGACTCGTATCTTTCTTTTTAATGTACGATAGCTATTAGAAGCATGCTCATGTATCCTTCCCTATAATAATCCAAATCCACACTAGCCAAATTAAAAGTCATGGGGACGAATTGCTTAGTCCTATATTGCCATCAGACCAAAAGTGGCGCATATCCGACTGTACCCTATAATCCAAGCAAAGGCGCAAATGATAATTGACTGCACCGATGGAGGATAGATTTAGGTGCCAACCAAGGAGCTCTCCATGTTATCTCTTTCAGAGCCAAGTTCTTCAATGGCATCAACCGCTAATTCTTCATTGATGATCGTGGCCAATCTTTCTCAATAAAATGCTAGAAAGGGATAGAGTATGAGAAATAGGGTCTAATCCTATTAACACAATCTCCAAAAAAATTACTGTGAGCCCAGATATATAGCACTAATGCACTCCCAAAGAATCTGCCTTCACCTAACCTCCAACACACGTTAAGTGCTCAAATGATTTTTGTTAAGATAGCGGGGCTAGGATGCATATTTTGCTTCAACCTATCAAAAAGCTCAATCACCACTACTTCCACATAACCAAGCACCTTTGGAAGACAACCAACCTGTATATGGCTAAAGCAAATACATCAAGGGCGTCCTCTTTTTCTGGCTGATCCTTAATATACTTCTTCAAAAATTGCCATGAAACAACTGTGGTATTGCCTTTATGTTTGAAGCAAAGAGCCTAGGGAGATAAAGCAATGATCTGTGCAAATCTTTTTCTATGACTCATCAGGTTGCGCTCTTTGCAGCAGATAGGTCTTGTCTCCACTTGTCCCAACCCTAATAATAATGCAATCTTTTCTATGGTAGGGGTCATGTCATGGTGGTTAAATGAAAAGCATCGGTAATAGGGGTCCCAGAATTCTATCAGAGCTCAGACCAACTGTTCATCTATGGGGATCTTCAACAACATGGCCATATGCCATAAATTAGGTTTGTTTAGCTTTATCCTATCCTTTCCGTACATGTACCAATTCAAAAATATTATTTTGTTTGAGATCTAAGTGTGAGATCTTCGGTAGTCTTCATACAAAGTCTCTAGGTATGCAGTCCCCCTTATTTTCTCTGATTCAGTTCATACTATGTGCGAACTTCTTCAAAAGTTCTGGAAATAAACACTACTCTAGCTTGGTTTGCCATAAAATCGAAGAAATTAGCTGGAATTAGGCCTAAAGCAAACATCCGTGATGCAAATGAATGATGCACAAAAAGGACAAGAAAAGAAAAAAAGTAAACAAGCTAGGATCCATGAAATAAATATTCTAGATAATAAAACATAGTAATAAATAATATAACGAAGATGTAATTGAAATAAAGCATGCGAATAAAGAAGGAAAAAAGGTACGCATATCCCTTTGTGTGTCCCTAACCCCGGTGACACCTATAGTAAAGGTATGGTACTAACTGGGGAGCTGCCAAGGTTCACTATATGAGGTTTGGGTCAGACCTCTAAATCGGTTCTCGAATTACCCCTAGTCCAGAATAGACTAACAAGGTACCTTCTCATTATCCATCACAAATTTATATTGGAAAAGGTTCAATTTGAGTGGGAGTATCTTTCATGCTAGTAACGAGGCTAACACCTCGGGTAGGCATAGGAATTTACCCCCAGTAGGCTTTTCACTAGCCCAAACAGAGGCTAACACTGCAAGTAGAGCTACTGCACCTCCTTCTAAATTATTAGGTACTTATGTCCCTCTCGCATTAGACAAAAGGGAAACTATTGCAGATGTGCACAGTGTGTGCGAAGGGATAAGCATACCCTTTTTTTTAAATAAAAAGAAAATACATAAACATTGACTTAAAAATAAAATAAGTCATAAACAAAAATTTTCCAAAATGGGAATTGAAACAAAATACCAATTGAAACCAGATTATTTAAAATTTAATTAACACATTATCAATTTTAAGCCTAACTTTCTAAAAAAAATTGTATCCCCAGTGGAGTCACCAAGCTATCATAACATGGCCTGGATGCAATCCTGACCAAGCTCTACTTAAATGGCCCTTGACTATATAAGTGGTGATGTATCATTATTTCAAAACTATTTATTCTTCTTTTTTTTTTGCCCATGTCGATATTAATATTCTCTTTTTTCTGGGGACTTGACAGTTAAGATGAATTATTCACCCATCTTAACCCTAAATAGTCATCACAAAATGACCATTTGTTTGGAGTCGTCACCAATCTATCTTGGCTAGGTGAGATTGGCACCTGTCAGAATTAATGCTTTAAAGGTCATGAAACCTTAAAGATAAATTTTATGGTCTACGAAGTACCATTGATCATTTTTAAGGGTTCGAAAGTCGATTACAGCCACAAGTAAGGATTGACCCTCTCGTGGTGCCTAAAATTGGTAACTTATTAATCATGGTTAATTCAAACTTTAATTTTTATCTGGCTTCAATATGTTGTATTTAATTACAATTCTTGTATTGTTAAAATAAGATTTTATTTTTTCATGAGAGAAAATCGAGGTTTTGCATTTTGAAAATCAAAACATCTTACGTACCCCCCACTGGAAAACTAATGAGACACGAAAGTTTTTATTATTTCCTTTTATACCGTAACGAAAAACTAAAGGGACATAAAAGGTTCTAAAAAACCAAAATGTCTTTCACATCCTACTGGAGTACCTGGTAGAATGTGAAAGGTTTTTATTTGTATAAAATTCTTGATTTCCATTGAAAGGGTATCTCGTCATTAGAATGATCCATAAAACCCCTATCACATATGGGTGGGAGGAGTTTCACACATCACTTTAACTCCGAGACATTGCCTTTATTTTACAAAGACATACAAATTTTATTTGAAATAAAAATAAAAGACCTATGACTCGATCTAGACACTAAAATACTAATTCAGATCTAAGGATGAAAAAGATAAAAGAAAAATGAACCTATCCTTAAAGTATACCTTCAACATAGAAACACCTGGTGTTACTTAAGACTAAGTTTTAAGAACAATTAAAATACCCCTAAGGCTTACCATCGACACAAGGCATATAGTAACTACTTAGGATTTGGTTCTAAGGAAAATTAAAATATTCTTAAGGCTTACCATCGATATTAAGGCAATCGATAACTATTTAGGATTGGATTCTAAGGAAAATTAAAATATTCCTAAGGCTTACCATTGACATTAAGGCACCCGGTAACTACTTAGGATTGGGTTCTATGAAAAATTAAAATATTCCTAAGGCTTACCATCGACAGACACCGGTAAGAAAAATTATGAAATGTCCCTTGAGTATACCTTTGACATGAAAATACCTCGGTACCCCTAATATACTAAAAAATGACCTAAAAAGGCTAAATGAACCCTAAACATTCACCTTTGGCATAAAAGCATCCTAGGGAGGAAAATTATGAAAATGACCCTAGGGTATACCTTCAACATGAGACTATCTCGGTACCCCTAATGGACTCGAAAGGATAAGTAAAGCTAATTCTTACTTTTAAATGGGTAATTTAGATTACAAAAATGACCTAAAGTATGAAAATTGCTAATGGGTCCCTAAATTTCTCAAAATTGAATATTAGTCCTTAATTGATTTAAAATGCTAAAAAAGATATAATTATCTTTTTTCTGACCCAAAAATACCGTAAATGAGAAGTTTAAATTTTAAAATAACTTAACATGCAAAAATACCATTAAGTCCCTAAATTTTCAAAAATTATATTTTGTACCCTAATGGAGAACCAAAAGAATATGAAAGATTTTTATATTTTTAGCACCTCACTGGAGGACCAGTGCGATGCTAAAAATATTTAAAATAATCTAAGTGGATGATTTCATGCTATAGATAACCATTTTTGTCCTAAAATGCCAAATTTCCCTAAGGGTCCCTAAACTTTCTCGATTTTATACTTTGGTGCCTAAGTTAAAAAAAACCTAAATCATCAAAAAATACAATTAATCAGGTAAAAATCAGCATTAAATCATGAAGAACATCCATAAGAAGGTTCGGTCAAACACCTTTGACCAAAAAAGAAAATTTTCCATTATTTGTAAACTAGCCTATAAACTTTGAGAAATTGCAAAATACCCCCTAAAGTGTGAAAAATACCTAGAGCATGATATGAAATACCCAAAATTAGTTTCCAAGTTATCCATGAAGCTTTCGGTCAAATTCTTTGACCATATAACAAAATTTTCTATTATTTGCAAACTAGTCCCTAAACTTTCCTAAAATTGCAAATTGGCCCTTAGATGATTAAAATGTAAAATTAAGCTTCAAATGAATCAAAATAATCATAAAAGTCATATAAAAGATAACAAGCAAAATTTGATCACTTGTTTCTGCCCCTAGAATAAATTTTTCAATATTTACACAAAAGTCCCTAAACTTCTTAAAATTACAAAAAGATCCCAAAACTAAACAAATTGTATTTTAACTTGATAAATGCATAAACTACACTCCTAAGAGTGCAAGTGTACTTTAGCCAAGCATATAGGTCTAAACAAGATTTTTTTATATTTTTATATTTATATATTTATTTTTTTGGATTAGCCCCTAAACATTTTATATTTACAAAATGACCATAAAAACACATATACAAGCATGAATTTTGGCCAACACCTAAACAATCTACCAATCAATTTTTTTTAAACTCAATAACCACATATTCACATTTTATTTAACACAAGTTAGCAACATATATGATAAAATTACAAAAATAAGTATATAAACATGTGATTGCACCATAATAATAAGAAAACACTAAAAGAAATAAAAAATATATATATATATATATATGAACATATATATGACAAACACAACACCAAAACCAACATCATATCAACATAAACATGATTCATGAAGAAAATAATTTACTAACAAGAAGAAAAGAAAAAAATAAAATAAAATCAAGGAAATTAGTTCATGGCCATTATGCTTAGTCTTTCAACATGGATAAAAAAATCCATAAACTTAAGCACATTTTTGGATCACCAAAGAGAAGAAAAAAATGTATCAAACAAAAAAATTCCAAAGATTTAAGTGGAGATTTATACCTTAACAAAGCTATGAATTTTTTTCAAGTATTTTCCTTTTTTTTCACTCTTTTTTTTGGTATCCCAAAAACTGCAATCCCATGAAGAAAACATCCTCCCCTATTTATAGGGGAGGATGATTCGGCCAAGGAGGGTGAAAATCCTCCTTGGCTGAATTTCACTCTTTTTTCTTCATAATTTCTTTTTTTTTTATTTGCTTGATGTTTTAGTTTACTTGTTAGGTTGGAAAAAGTAATAAATGTTGTCATAACCTCATGCCTATCTTTTCTTACAAGCTATTATCTCCATTGTCATAATTATGCTAGTTTAGGTGAAATGATGATTTTTGTTAGCTTGGTGGAATTAGTTGGAATGAAACTAAATCAATTGGAAAATAATTTAATTCCAACCAAATTAGGTTTCA
>JBBYHM010070422.1:5824-37470 GCA_038381775.1 Adansonia rubrostipa
CATAACAAATGATAATAGTGTCAATTTTTGACTATCTAATTTCATGGTGAGACTTGAATCGAGCCGCGACTCGAAATATTTTTGTAATATTTATGATTTGATTATACTTAACTTTTATGATTTAATTTTGTAATGTGATAAGCCATAGACATATATTAACTTATTTTAGGCTTTATCTTTATGATTTGATTTGTCTTAAGCTTTATCTTTATGATATAATTAATTATAAATCTTATTTTTGTAATGTGACTAGTTATAAGCTTTAATATCTTTTTGTTTGTTTATTAGTGATGTATAAACATATATATATATATATATATGAACAGAAATTTAAGCTCACAACACATGAACAAAATCCATAAACAGTTAGTTTTTTTTCTATCGTTTCTATTGGTTTTTCATATCTTTGATTGTTTTTCTCTATAATTCCATCGGTAATTTTATATTTGAATTTAGTAAAAGCATTTAATAACAAATATCTTATTTCCATAATTTCCAAACAGCAAGCCACACTTATGAGTCTTTTTTCAATAACCTTTGCTGTATATCATGTCCAATTGTGCCCTTTTAACGTATTGCCGACTATGAAATAACTGTAACATCATTTCAAAATCATTAAGATTTACAAACATAAATTACACTAGAATTTGCATACTTACTATGCATGCGGATAGTGTTTTTAGCAAAGTAATTATTTTTTAATAGACATTTAGTTTTTTTGATATTTTTATATAAAATGAATAATAATTGACAAAATTTTTAAATAAAAAATCTGTTTAAAAAAATTAATTAAAAGAAAATATTAATATCCTTTGATTTATAATTATTATAATTTTTAATTTTTTTAAAAAATTTTTTTGATTAAATTAATATTACTTGACTCGTAATACTAACTCTCTTATAGTTTTATAATTTTTACATAAGAATAAATACATTAGCTTGCAAGTAAAGGAAAATGTCTTATATTCAAGTGATTCGTGATATAGACCCTGTGTTCCTCGTTTTATACCAACTACTCCAAACTACTTGCAACTTATGGTAGGGTTTGATTCAAATACAATATAGTTCTAAATCTTGATTGCGAGTTTAATTGCGAACGTGATGTTGGACTTTATATAGTCCACATGATAATAAATAAACTAAGATAATTAAATTAAATTATTAAAATGAAATTATAAAATAAATCTTAATTCAGTTTAACTACTCTAGTGATAAGAGTTAAATTCTACTTCAGTAACTAATTAGAATACAAACTCTTTAATGGTAGGATACAACTTTAATTAGTCTTCTAATATAGATCCCTAGTCTAGTCTATCTAAATTGCCTGTGCACTATCATAAGGTAATTATCAAAAAAATTATAGACTATAAGGTTTATAGGAGGTGTTCGTCTTCATGTATTTGGAATGAGATTGAGTTCTTGATCAACAATGACTAGAGGTACGTTTCTATTTAAATTATTAAACGTGATTGTAATATTAATGTTAAGAGTATTACGGGTATTACGTAATACATTGCGATTATTATGGATGTAAATTTAATAATATTTCAAGAGTGTCACAAGCATTAATAATGAATAAAATATTATTAAAAAATTATAATTTTTCATTGCATCACAACCATTATATTACATAACGTCCGCATTTTAAAGCCAGAGGCCTCGGATTCTTCTAAAAGCACTTGAGATTGGACAGACTCTTCAATCTTTTTACGCAGGAGTCTACTTAAAATTTGTTGCACATTCTTTTGAATGTAGCCACAGCATTCCTACATGCAATTAACTGATAAAATAGAAGGCAATACCTACGATTGAAGAATCATCAAAGGGTGCCTTTTTGAAGAAAAATTGTAATTAAAAAAAAAAACGAAAAAAAAGAGAAGAAAACAAACAAAATACTTCACAATTGACATGTACCAAGGGTTATAACTTTGCAGCATGACAAGCTAACACGCATGGGGTGTGTATATATATATATATATATGGATTGGCAGTCTAAATCTCCCACAAGTTTTCAAGAGGGGCTTCTGAACAGACGACTAGTAAAAACTTTTCTTCAGAGAAATACACGTATGATTTGATCTGCATAGAGCAATGAGGAAGATACCTAAACCAATCATCCATCTAACTTCTGAAACCATCTTTCAAGTAATCCAGGAAGGAATCTAAGCTATCTTCATTTATCATGAAAGAAAGTCTTATCTAATTAGATCTGCTAGGGAAAGTAGAAAGCTAATGTGTAAGGTTAGAAATTTGTCTTTCGGTCTTTCAGAAATTTTGGTCTGTAAGATCAGATCTCAGTTGTGTCAAGTACTTCGAGTCACATTAGTATTTTCTATAGCATGTGCCAAAGAACTACGTAGAAGAAACTACGAGGATTACCAATTACCATTCTACCAAAACATATAACATTCTGCAAAATTTCCACACTTGGTAGAGAGAGGCACAGGCATTTCTTTCCTTTGCGGTGGATGCTATTATATAAACTTAAACCATAATCATAGTTTGATTTCCATGGTTCACACAAAGCTTGGAAACGACAACTTTTCTTGCAGTTGGCACAAGACATGCGCTCTCTCCAAGCCCTTCCCTTATTCCCATCATAAATTTGAGAAAGGAAGTGACAAAAATTGTTCAGGCTACATGGCTGCAGTTACCAAATGGAAACAAAAAACTGCAAAAATGTTCATATAAGTCTCTCACAGTTCTCCAAATTATATGGGTGTCTATTTGGTGTTTACCTATACTCTTCATTCCCTTATTCCCCTCCTACAGATTTCTATTTTAATTTTACTAGGGAGTAATTGATTCTATCCAATGGATACTTCACATCAACGTATATCATTCAAATCATGACACATGAACATTTATTACGGAAAAACATTTATTAGTCTGCTCAAATAAATAATAGTTCAATTTTGAACCTAAATTATACAACCCAAAGTCAAGTTCCAATCATCCGAATGTCGTCTTGATTACAATACAGCCAGAAAATTTCCAATTACCATAATTATCTTCTTGAAATTTTGTTTTTCTCATTGAAACCAACTAATTCTAATCCTTCATAAACTTATATGAATTCAAATATCAATGACTTCAGGCATGATCACAACATATTCGAACGATAAAAAAGCTAAAAAGGCACCTGATAAGAGCATTGAGAGATATAACACGACAATGATGCCAAAAGCTCACAAACACTGAACTAGGAAACCAAGTACGTTCCACTGGGGACCTTCCCACAAAACCGGCCGACGATCCGGAAGTTCCGGGAACGGTTGGCCATCAGCCGAAACCTCAGACGAACTCCCACCAAGGTAATCTAAGCCAACCCCAGCAACAGCATTTTATTCTTCAATCCTTGGCGTCCTTTTTTGCTCTTGTTCCGTATCTTGCTCTCTGATCGTGAAAGTGCTTCTCCGGTTGAAGCGTCCGGCTCTGGACGAGAACTTTTTGAGTGTTTAGGTGTTAAGAAAACCCTCCACGAGTTTACAAATTCAAAAGGACTTAAACGTATAGTATATTTTTTCAATTTAATCAAATATAGGTTAAGGTTACGAATAAAATTAAAAATTTATAACAAAATTTATAACATTAAATTTTATTATTAATATAAATTAATTTTAAACTCGTGCTATTCATGGATATTACTTCAATAAAAGAATCCACATATATTACATGAATTAAATTAATGATTTTAGCATACAAATATATGCTAAAATGTTGAAAAGTAGCAAAAAAAAAAATCAAATATGGTATAAAAAGGTAGAACCAATTTATAAAAATTAATATTAGTATTTGATACATTTGTGGCGAGAACTTTTAATTCTATAAGCAAATTAAAAGTTTGTTACTTGTTTTACTGTTATTTTTAATTAATTTTTTATTATATTTAAAAAGTATATCATCATTTTAATATACTAGTGAAGTCTAAAAACTCCACTAGTAATCTATAAAATAATTTTTCTTAAAATTATGCAAATATATGATAAAAACTTAGTAATCAGATAAGAAATTATAAACCTTTTTTTTTTACCAATAGAAATTATAAACCTTTTAAAACATGCGTTAAACACCACTAAAAAGGACAAGAATGAAAATATGTTATTGCTTAAAGATCAAGCCATGGAGAAGGTTCATAAACAAATATCTTCATATGCTACAAATAGCTCTTAGAGCAAAATAAGAGAATCGGCTGCTTGAAGTTAACATAGTAAAGAAGCTCTTAAGCCACCGAGAGGATTTTTTTTAATTTAAATATTAATAACTTTTTTTAAATTTTTTGAATTGTTAGGGATTACAATTAATTCTCGATATGTTTCCCTTCTAAGTTAATGAAGGGAATCATCTTACCGTTAAAATTTATTTTAAAAGAGAAAATCGTCATATCATACAGTGACTTCCCTTCTTTTTTTTTTTTTTAGAGAAGTCGCCGAATGGTAGGACGGATTCCCGCCAAAGTTGAAAGAAAAGGAAGAATTAGATTTAGGGACAATAGAAAAAGGGGTAATGCGAAATAATTTTGGAAAGAAGGAAATGAAAAGTTAAAGAATTACACGTTTAACCTAACTTTTTTTTTTTGTTTAAAAGTTATTGTAAAGCTTTTATAAAAAATAAAAATTTTAAAAATTAAGTTAAAGATGTTTGATAATTTTATTTTTATAATATATTTTTTATATAAATATTAAATTTATATTTAATAAATAAGAATATTTTTAAAACGAAAATGAAATTTATGTAGAAAGTCAATTTATTTTTTAAAAGCTCATATTTTTAACTTTTTTAAACTTTTTTCTCCATTTTGTTGATTAAAAACAAATTAACTTTTTTAATAGCTTTTTTAAAAACTTATTTGAATTAATTTCTATTTTTAAAGAGCTTAAAAAAAATAAATAAAAAACCACGCCGAACAAGCATTAAGTTGTAAAGACGAGAAACCCTTTAACGAAAAACATGCATATTTCCCTCCCTCGTACTGTGGGCTACTAGATGGGATTTGTTTCAGCAAACTGACACTGAATTCCCAAAAGATTTAAATTCATTGATACTTTTGATTTTATCACAGTAATCATCGCTTTGAGTCTCTCATTTTCGCTCTGATTTTCTTTGATTCAAATATATATTTTTGTATTATTAGAATTTTTTTTTAAAAAAATCGATTTTGATATTTTTTTTTTATAATAACTGATCAGTTTTTGGAATTGGGAAAATGTAGATACGGAGGAAGATTAGAAAAATGAGCGAATAATTTAGGGTCTTCTCAAACAATTGGAGAATTGTACTTATAATAATTGCAATAATTTGATATGATTTTTTTATTATTTTTTTATGTTTTAATTCATGATTATGATCAGAGAATGAATATTGAATGATCGATGAAATGTACATTCAATTATAAATATATATATAATTAATTATATTCATATGTATATATATATTTAATTATAATTATATACAAATATAATAATAAAATAGTAAGTACATTATGCTTCTATAATATATATTTACATATTATTATACTTTTAAGTTAATATAAATAGAAATATTTTCTTGGAAGGGTTATTTCTCTTAATAAAAGAGTTAGTTATCTGAGTGAAGGGGTTATTATTATTATTATTTTTAAATAGTTATTTAAAATTTAATATAAAATTTTTTAATTTTTATTTTTAATAATAATTTAAGATTTTGATATAAAATTTTTTAATAAAAATTAGCGCAAGTCAAGTTCCGAAGAAATTAAAAATTTTCTAAGAGTATTTTAATAATTAAGATTTTCTTAATAATTTTGATAATTTTCATTATTATAGCTTTTCATTGCCTCTTTTTTCTAAAAATAAACTCTCTATCCCCTGCATGTAATTTTTCCTTTTCCTTTTTTTTTTTTAAAAAATAGGACGACTTCCTTCCATTTAATTAAAATAGTTCAAAATAGTGCAGTCGCCGATGATTTCCCCTCATCAACTCAAAATCTAAGCATTTTGAAAGTTAATTCATAATCCTTACCAATCATGGAATTAAAAAATTATTAATATTTAAATTAAAAAAAAAAAAGCCAACTTTTGTTTAGAGAAATGTCAAATTTCGAAACCGGTAAAATGGGGGTGAGATAATAAAAAGCATATCATCTATATTTTTTTTATAACCTTATAATTATTTAATCATAATACAAATTTTATATAAATTCATTATTTAAAATTATAAATTTTATATAATATTTTTGTTAATCCTGTATAACTTAAAATTATAATTAATTATATTTAATAATTATAAATGATATATTTTTAAAATAATGAGAGTTATATAGTCAAAGAATTTATCTTTTATGAATTATTCTAAACAGATTAAAGTTTAAATTTTTAATGAGTACATAGTTTGGTTTTCTTTTGTTTTTCATTTTTTTTTACTTTCCTTTTTAATAATTACCAAACTTAGAAACCTAAATCTAACATTAAAAGAAGAAAAAAACAAAACTTAAAAATGCATATCAACCATTGGAAACGGCACCGAAACCTCTTGATTCTTTCTTTTATTTTTTTCCCCTTGTTTACAACGCAGAAAGCGATTCAGGCCGCCACGTCAGCTCCGAAATATCCGCTGCCGGTTCGAATAAACCACCTAGCGCCACAAAATCACCGCTTTTGGTACGGCTTTTGTTGTTGGTATTCAAGTCAACGTCAACTCCAAACTCGAACGATTCGTAACTGGGAATCGGGAATTCAGACCCCATCGTTTCCCCAAATCCAACGGCTCCTGACCATCCACCTTCCTCCACATCAACGGTCACAAATGTCTGCCCCTCAACAGACGAAAAACTCGGCAGTAAACCCAGTTCATCTTCCGAAGCTTCTAGAACAAAGCCTAGCTCCGGCCGGGACTCGCCGCAATCCGATGTCATTACCGGTATTGGCCCCTGAGTCGGGACCAGGATCTCTTCTTCGAAGCTTTTGATAACCGAGTCGAGGCCCTGAATCTCTGGGCCGGGTCCAATGACCGGGTCGGAATCGTCCAGGATGTTAAGCAGATCCTCCTGGACACGCTTTGCCTCCGGTGACTGAATGTCAGCATCGTCAGGGTCGGGTTCCACGTGAGTTGCTACGGGAGAGTTTGAGCTCGTATTTGCCAAGTCGACTCGAGCGAGTTTCAAATTGGGGACCGAGTTGGCCTCGGACTCAGAATCCTCAGACTCCTCCCAGGCTCTCTTGTTGCCTTTGTTATCCTCCATTGCCATTGGATACGTATTCAGTTTCAAAAAAAAAAAAAAACTCAATTACAAAAACAACCTGACTGTTCAATGTAGTAAGTAGCCGTTGGATTAAGTAGAAAAAAAAAGAAGGGTGAGGGATGGTGAATTTATAAGCGGGCAAAAGGGCATAAAATATTTGAACTGTCGCAAGAGTGTTTGGGTAGCGAGAAAATTAAAAGAAAATATATTTATAAATAAAAGCGAGGGAGTGTAGAGAGAGAAAGCGAAAGTGTATAAAGAGAAAATGCGGGAAATTGGGTGCGGGAAATTGGGTGAATGGGAAAGAGACATGGAATGGGTTTTATATAGTGGTGGCAAACATGGGGCAGATTTTGATTTTACCTTTTTTAACATTTTTTTAAAGGGAAAAATAGAAAACAGATATTTAATTTAATTGTGATAAAAAAAATAGAAAGAAGAACTCGCTGCCTTTCTCTTTCCGTCTCGCCTTCTCTCAGTACTGGTTTTTCATTTCTTTTTTTTGCTTTTCTGTCAAATTAACTATATTTAAATGTGAGACTTTTAAAGTTTGAAGTCCGTTGCGGAGGCCCACCGAATTTGGAGCAAATGGGAATGGGGTTGATAATCCAGTGGGTGGGATTCGTTCCTTTTCCTTTTGCAGTCTAGCCCTTATAACACCTTTAATTTCCATCTGCTGACCATTTTTAAGCTTTGAGTTTTGACACGTTCCTTCTTTTCTTCTCTGGAGGCTTTTTTTTAGACCATCGAATTAGATCTATTCAAAAATTTAATTATTCATTTAAATTAAAATTTTTTTTATATTTATAAAAATTTAAATAAAAAAATTAAAATTAATAAATAAGTTAAGTAAAAAATTAAATTCGATTAAAAATAAATTAAATTTTAATTTTAATTTTAATTTTTAAAATTTAAGTCAAACCGATTCAAATCATTTTATCATTAAATTATATATTTTAATATTATATAATTTTTTTATATAAATAATATATATAATATTATAGTATATACTTTAAAAACTAAGTTAAGTTATTTATATTTACAAACTTAATAAAAAAATTATCAAATTAATAAAAATTAAATTTTTTTAAAAATATTTTAAAAAAATAAATTATAGAAAAAATATAATATAAGTAAATCTAAATGGGATTGAATTATTTATTTACAATTATTTATTATAAAAAAATAAAATTTGATGCTTATATTTTGGGTCAGGTTAAGCTTGGATAAATATATTTGATATTAATATCATACTCAAACTCGATCCAACCCGACCTATGAGCAAATCTATTTCAAATCTCACGAGTCCAAGTTTCCAACCAAATATAAAAAAATTTATATTATTACTTGTGAGTATTAAGATTTAATCTACGTTACTAAGATTTTTTTATTCTTTAAAATTATTTATATTTAAAATGTATTCAAACAAAAATATAAGATATAATTTTTAAATAAATTTTTTTTTTAAAATTATATATTTGTATTTGGTTATTGAATCTTTATGGTATAAATTTTAATAAGTGGATGACATCTTTCTGTCTTTTATTTTATTTCTATTTTTGTTTTCAGTTTGGGTTAGAGAAAAAAGATTGGCCTTGCAATTGAGAAAAAATCAAAGTAGCATTTAGGTAAAGGTCTAAGGACATAACATTCATTTCCTCAAGAATTGAACTTAAAAGCCCCTCAATAGAATAGCAAATTTACGATTCTAACTATTTAGATGTTTTATTGAGATTCAATCTTTTTCTTTTTTTGAATATGTAATTGAGAATAATTTTTATTTATTTATTTATTTTTTTCAGAATGATTGCAATGACATCTTAGCCGTTCTTATCCCAAAGTTTCATAGATTCAACATACGAGATTCTAGAAAATACGATCCTTTTTTATTTTCTTTTTTTTTTTTTGAAAAATAGAAACAAAATTGCAAAGGTGTTTGATAATAAAAAAATTTGAAAACAAAAACAAAAATAAAAATAAGATAAATATGAATAGAGATAATATCATATATAATTTTTTAATTTTATTAAAAATATGATATTTTTACTTTAATAATATCGATTTTAGTACTTAAAATTTAAATTCATCTGTCATTATGATAATTATTAGTAATACAATTAAATATTAATCGCATAACTTTTTTATTCAATAAAAATTTAATACATAATCACGTATAATAATATCACGTATATTAATAAAAATAATAATTTTTAATTTAAAAACTAAATAAATATTTTTGAAAATTAAAGAGTATTTTTTTCTTTCTTTTTCTTCCTTCCCCTTTTCTCTCTGTCCTGATCTCCCTTCATTTCGGTCTAATTCAGGCTGATTTCGACCAGCGACCGATTGGGTATGGTCAATCGTAACCGGATCGGTATCGGGTTTGATCATTTCCTCCCAATTTTCATGCTTCGACTGGGTAATGTTTTCCCTATTCTTTTTTTTTCCCCTTTATAATTTGCTTGAAATTTTATTTTCCCTAAGAATTAATGGCTTGAATCTGCTATAGAAACAGCTTTTGATTATGGGTTGATAGAAAATAAAGATTTTTCCTTTTTATCTTGAAGTTTTGGTATTTTTAATACTTTATTGTATATTTAAACTCGAATGATACAAGTTTTTTTTTTTTTTTAATGTAATTAGTAGATAATTTCTCGAGTAATTGGTTTGAGGCAAATATGCTTCTCCCTGCTTTGCTAAGCATCACCGATCCAAAGTTCAAAGGGGGAGGGGAAAATAAAGAAAAATTTAATAAATATTTTTTAAAAAAATTAAAATAATAGAATAGTTTAATTTCATATTTTAGTTTTTATGATTTTTAAAAATAATATTTTGAAAAAATTCCAAATATTATAAATTTTTTAGAAAGTCATTTTGAAATTTTATATTTTAAAACTAGCTTTTCTTCAATATTTTAATTTTATAGTTTTATAAATATTTTTTAATTTTGTTAAAAAATCATATATTAGTTTTAAAAATATAATTTAACATCTTTATACTTTGAATATATATTTTAAAATATAATTTTGAATATTTTTATATTTAAAAAAATTATTTTTTTCACAAAAATTTATATTTTAATTAAAAAATTATTTATGTGTTGTCATCTAATTAGTTAATGTCACATCATCACTGATAGTTAATGGCGTTAAGTCTTCGTACCACATTGATAAATTGTTTAATAGTATATATACCAAAATTTATATTTTTAAAGTAAAAATATCTCATTGGTAAATTTAATAAAGTATAAGGACTATTTATGACATTAACCTATATGAAAATAATAAAAAATATTTTTAATTATGAAAAAAAACGGATGTCCATTACTTTTTTTGCCCATATCTTTTAAACTAAGAAATTGGCCCATCCCAAAGCCATTAATATATGTGTGTGTGTATATATATATATATATTAATCAAAAGCCTTTATATTTATTATTATTTTCATGATTATTATTATTGTAAAATATGTCGAATATGAATCGTGATATATCATATCAAAAAAATTCACATTTTTTGGAGTAAGATTCAATCTCCGAAACAAATTATTTTTTCAATTTTCTATAAGATTATTACGAATTTGGGTTAGATGTGATCAGATATCTGTTAAAATTAATTTTTTTAAATTTTAAAAATTTATTTTAAAATTATTGATTTCATTATCTACTTTGAAAACCATAATAAGAATTGGGTTTGGAAGTCGTCGAGTGTAGGAAATGATTGGCAATTCCATGACGCTTTAAGTTTGGTTTTCAAATTTAATTTTCGTATTTAATCATAATCCATGTTTAAATGCTATAATGAATTTTAAATAAATAATCTGGTTTTTATGAACTCAAAATTTTTCACATCCTTCAAAGTCGAACGAAATATGGAAATCTACTTTAAAACTATTATTTTGGTTTGACATTTGAAAAGGATATTTTTGGCTTAGGCACCAATGCCTACACCTTTTCCTATGCAATGGCAAAAGACTTAGGAAAAAACCCAATACGAAAATATTACCTTAAGTTATTTAAAAAATAAAAATTGAATTTTGATGAATGCATTTATGTACTTTCCAATATGCGTGTGACGGAGATTAATCACAACATATAATTCATATAGCTATTTCTCAATGCAGGCAAGTATATAAAATGGGGATGATTCGAAATATACCTCAAAAAAAGCCTTGATTATTTAAGGAAATAATTGATTAATGGTTTAAAGATAAGCTTAGACTTAAATTTGGTTAAGGTATAAGGGTTTTGAAAAAAAAAAGATAAAACTGAAAAATGAAAGAGGAAATTTAATTTTGAATAAATTTTGAAAAAGAGTTGAAAACAAAAATGCTGAGAATTGATGTAAAATTCATTAATCATTGAAAAATAAGGTATTTTTTTAAAATTTTTAAGAAAATATAAAAATTAAAGTTGAGATCAAAAGACAATATTAGAAAAAAAAACCTAAATTGATTTTTCAAGAAAATGCAAGCCTCTATATGAGCCTTTCGAGACTTATGAATGTTTTCTAACCAACCAAAAAGGATACAAACCAATCTACAACATGAGATCCTGGATTGTGACCTATCCAAAAATTAAGGGATAACTTGTACCTAACATGCTTCTCGAATTTATTTCTAATGCAAACGAACTCCAAAAATCGCAAATGATATATCATTAGAGAGGTAACTCAATATGATTTCAATTAATTATTGTGCAAAATACCTAAAAAACCGTTCAAGGGATAAAATTTTTTTAAAACCAGCTTTAACCACAGTATGTAGATGATCCAAATAGAAAAAAAAATTTGTTACATACTCAAACGAACTTCGAAAGTTGTGTATCATATACTGTTAGAAAGTAAATTGATTACCTTAACATAAAAATACCCAAAAATTCTAGAAAATCATTTGATAGGCCAAAAAAGGGACTTCATATGTTCTAGTTGATGATTGCAGCATATGATACATTATTAGAAAGCTAGCTTGATGTAATTTAAAAATCAATATCCAAAAGTTTCCAGAAAATCATTTGATGGTTGAAAATATTTTTGATACCAGGCTGGTCACTACTGGCAATGAACAAGGAAAAAGGTAGTTTTGGTTTCATGACAGCGTTCTTGACTTTCAGAGCGGATTTTGGACGTTTGAATATCCATGTGTAAAGGCCTAAGGTAGGATGGAATGACTTAAGAACCACAACTTGACACAGGCCAAAATCAAAGTCTAAAAGAGAAGGATAAGTGTTGAAAAATCAGGAGTTGGCACTTGAATGCCATTCCTTTGATGATTGCCTATGCATGATCACTCTAAGTGTTTCTGTCTATCCTTATGACTGTTAAAGACTTTTTTAAAACCTAAACATAGCATATCAATTAGCTTATCCTGAGGCTAATTGAGTTGGCATTTGAGCGATGCACAAGACAAGTGATCAAACAAACCAATATTTCTAATAGAACCGTAGAGCATCCAAATGCTCTCCAATTTTTGTCATACTTCTTCCCTTTCTCTAGATTCTTTATAGCATTATTAAGGCATCGATTACCTTTCCCATGGTATTAGGACAACCATTAACCAGTAGCTAATCATATCCATGTTGCTCTATAAATGCAACCATACAGGCTCCCCCTCAAGGCCATACATATTCAAGCTTAAGATCTATTTAAAGAAGCCTTAAAAACCAATCATGGCCTAAATCTAGCACATAATCTAAGCACAATTAAGCTTAATATATCCCAATTTTATGAAACAAAATGATAATAAAAAGCCAAATTTAGCTCATTAATTGAATCAACTACAGACTAATCTTGAATTACTAACTTGACAAGGAATTCAACCTTGTGGCTACGTCATCTCTCTTATCCTTGCTTGTAAAATAGTTACTAATTCACTATTTTGAATTACTACATTCCAAGGACAACCTTTTATCTTTTCAAGCCTAAGATAGAACCTCAACAATCCCTATCTTTTATGTAGGCTAAGATAGCAACATTTTATTTTTTCAAGCCTAAAATAAAACCTCTCTACTTGTCAAGGATTTAGTAGTAGCCTTTCCCTTTTTTCTTAGACATTTGTATAAACAAATAAAACCTCTAGTTGGCTTCGTGTTTACAAGGTTAAGCTAAATTAAAAAGTTATACTAGGATGAAGTTACAAAGAAATACAAAAATGACAAGAAGTATAAGCTTAGAATAATGATGAACTGGTTGAAAGCTTGAGAGAAATGAAAAATATGGTTTTTAATCTTTCTCTCTTGATTTCTCTTGCTTTTGGAAGTGTTGGAAAGTCCCTTTTATGACTTAAGAATGATTTGTGGTCGTTGGAAAGTGATTAGGGTAGAAAAAAGCCATTTGATTATTGAAAATCATGTTTTTTCATTCCTTCCCTCGTTGAAGTATCAATACCGGTGTCGATACTTCCCTTTATTAACTTTGAAAATTTTAATCATTACCAATCAAGTATTGATACTTAATAAATGAAGTATCCACACTTTTGAGTAAAGTATTTATAATTTCTTACCTTTCAAAAACTACTAGCTACTAGAAATCAAGTATCAATATGTATGGATACTTTCCTTGAAAAGTATTGATACCATTTGGATACTTCCCTTATGTCTTCTCAAAAATTATTCTCTAGGCATTTCAAAATGAGTTCAATTTGTTTCAATATATTTTAAACATGAGTTTGCATTTGAGAACATATAATTTTTTGAAAATTTAAAAGTCCAAACTATTTTAGTATTTTCCAAATTATTTTCAAAATGATTTAAAGAAAAATACTAAATTGAAAATCTTTATATTCAAACTAATTAAGTTTAAGTTTTTGTTATATCAAAATCAAGATCAATTTAAGGCTAATATAATTAATAGAATTAATAACCAAACAAGAAAAGGTTTTTTTTTTTTTTTTGTTTCCCTTGCCTTTCCCTCACTTCCCCCTTAATCCAAATCGAGCTTAAATATTCAAATATAGACTTCTGTAAAAGACTAAGGTATCATATGAGACTTCAATCTTGAAAATAGCATCTGTAATGATGGATTAAACAATGGTTTTTGTAATCATATTAATTAATTGGTCCTTGGTAGAAATATGTTGCACTTTAAGTAGATTTTTAGTACATTTGGATGATAAATTTTAAAATAAGATATTTTAAAATGTATAATTTTAAAATATTATCATTTGCAATTATTTTGTTTGCATAGATATATCTTAGAATGAATTTTAGGCCTTTGAAGTTTAATGAGATATAAAAATAATTATAAAAACTTATATTTGAAATTAAAATACATAAATGTAGAAAATTTTTAAAAAATATGCATTTATCATTAGACTTGTAAAATGTATATATATTATTAATAATGGAAATAATAAAAAGTGTATTAGTTAAATAAATAATATTTTGTTTTTTGAGTTTGATATTTTAGGTGGGCATGTGGAGGTAAAGTACAAAAAGATTAAGGTTGACTTTGAGAATTTATATTTCAAATTTTGGATTTAAATTTAAAAAATAGTGTAAATTATATAATACAATACATATAAATTTAACATTCATGATTAATTTTAAAATTTATAAATTTGTTGGATGCCTATTTAGTAATGAATTTAAAATACTTATAAATATTTGTAAATTTGAAGTCTCATGTATTATACCTTTCAAATAAATAATCATATTGAATCATAATAAATTTAAACATCATGTATACATTCCATCATCATAATTTATGTAAAAACTAAATCTAAATCAAAGTCAAAATTTTCAAATTCATGTTTCCAAACATAGCATTAGAGTAGTTTAGAAAGACCATCATTTTTTTTAAATTTCATAAAAGGAATTTGAGGTACTAAAATCCTATCTTGAAATGTCTCATAAATTTTGAAATTCCTTGAATTTTATTCAAACAAATAGATTCATTTTTGAACTTTTGAAAACCTTGATTGAAAAAAAGATTCATCTTCTAAACACACCCATTGTAACTTTATCTCTAAAAAAATGAAAATTAATAGAGATGTGTTTCATTTTTGAAGCAATATTAGATTGACTTATACATAAGTTACTCCCATGTTGTCACAATATATCAGAGGTGATTGAAGCAAATTAATGTGCTTTTTCAACTAATAAACTTAGAATCCAAGCTAACTCGGATGCAGTGGAAAAAACTCTGTATGTAGGCTAAACTAAAGAATGTGCTATTAATTTTTATTTGTTACATTTTAAAGAAATTGGATTACCATAAAAATAGATAATATAAGTAGAATTAAAACTAGAAACAATTCTATCTCTCATTAGTCAACAGTTAAGGATGCTATAAGTGAAGATAAACTAAGTGATTTTGTAGTAGCAAGTCATGATGGATGGTTCCTTTAAGTTGTCTTAGAACTTTTATAACACTTTTCCATTGCAATTCAAAAGGTCTATGCATGAACTAAGAGTTTATTAACATGAAAAGCAATAGATCTTGTTATGGGTAAATAATAAAGTGTAAAATCATTAGCCTACAAGTTGTGGCATAAGGTAGTTGTTATGCAATTTTTTTTTTAATTAATGCTTTTTGGCAATGCTATTCGCTAATAGTACTACTACTTAGCAGCAATGCTCATTAATAGCAGTGCTCTAAGGCAGCAACGCTTCTTAGCAATAATTTTCCTTAGCAATAGTGCTCCTTGGCAATACTAATCCATGGTAATAGTGCTCCTACATAGCAACATTCCCCGACAACAATGCTTCATTGTAGTAGCTAACGCTTTCTAGCGGTGACACTCCTTAGTAGTATCATTTCTTGAAAACAAAGCTTTTTGGCAACACTGATCACTTGTAGTAGCACTTCATCATAATAGTTCTCTACCTTTCCAATGCTTAGGTGCTTAAATACTTTACACCTTTAGTGCTATATTCCTCCAATGTTTCAATGCTTTAGCACTCTCTAACTACTTGTGTAACATGTGACGAAGATTATTTACAATGTAGCTAATAAAGTCCATATCTATATAAAGACTATAGAGTTAATCTCAAAAGATTCATATGATTCTTTAATTTATCTCATTTTTAATATGTCCTAAAGAGTATGCTGGGAAGCTTATATATGGAAACTGTTAAGAAGTTTATTTCTTAACATTTCTTAAAAGACAAATGCTTCCCTTTTTTATTGAAAAGATAATTTACTCATAAATGTATTGTCACTTAAATCTTTCTTTAATGCTTGTGATTGAAACAATTTTTTATTCAAAATTTTAAAGGTAAAGAATAATTTAACAAATTTAGTCAAATTTTGGATTAATATTTTAAAAATTAATATTCCATCCCGATTAAATTGTCAAAGTAAATTTTTTTGTCAAAATTTTTAGACTTTAACCTCTATAATTTTAAATATTTTAACTAATTAGATTTTACAAAATATATATTTAAAAACTATTCCATTCAAAGTTTATGAAATATATTTTTTTCAAATTTTTATCAATAACAAATGTAAAATAATAATTAATGTTGACCGGTAAAAATTAAACTATAACAATTTTATTAAGATAGAGAATGTATATACACATTGAGAATTAAATTTAAATAAATAAAAATAATATACACATACTATTAATGATATTTAACTAATTTTTTATTTTATGTTAAAATATTACTATTTAAATAATTAGAAGAGTTTAAAAAGAATTTAAATATCTTCTTAAACGTGTAACCGAAATTTTTAATGAATTTCAAAGGACAAAACAAAAAGAGAGAGAAAGAGAGTTGAAGGATCCAATTGCTATCGTTCACCCCCCGGATGGCTCAATAATCCATCCCTAGATCTGCAAATAATGGGGTCCATCTATGCCGCATCTGACATCATCACAGCTATTTTTTTTCAATTAATAAATAAAAAATAAAAATATAACAATCACCTCGAGTATGAAGTACTGTGACTATCCTACACCACTCAAATAAACTTAGCAAAAACCTCATCAAATTATAAGTAATAAATTAATATAGAGTAAATAAATTCATTAAAATTAATAATTTTTTAATTTAATGATTAAAAATATATTAAAATAATATATTAAATTTAAGTTTAACTTCGAGCACTCTTTTTTAATCTTTAATTTTTAATTTTATAATAATATTTTTTCTTATAAAAAATCTATTAAAATCTAAATCTTTAACAATTTTTAATATTAAATTTGATAATTCATGCATTCATATCATATTCATATATTTTATTAGATCATAATTATATTTAAAATTTTTTACATTTATCTTAATTTTAATACATTTATAATTCATATTGAATAAATTTTAATAACATATTCTTATTATATCATATTATATTTTTAATTTTATACATATAATATTTATATAATCATATTAAATATTATCGCGCTTATCTAACACAAACTCAACTCTATTGTCTCACTGGCTCCTACCATTCCATCTCTTGCGACGTACTCAACTAACTTGGACAACATTTTCTTGAGCCGAATTTTCTGTTCCGAGCGACATAGGTACTAACTCGACATAACGCTCTCCGTTAGAACCTATCAATTAAATAGATTTAGTTAAGTTTTAATCTTTTAGATTATTTTAAAAATTAAATTAAAATTATTTTTAATTTTAAATTATTAATTTTTTAAATTAAATCAAATGAAATTAAAATTTTTAAATTAAAAATTAAAATTTACAAATTTACTTTTCACCAATATTGAGGGTCAACCAGCCTATGCGCCTTACATTCATGCACGGCGCCATTTTTTCGGCCTTAATAGTTGCACATGGAACCGAGACATCACGGACTGTCCCACGTGTACAGGCACCGCCAATGTTTGGTGTAGGCACCTACCTCTCTTCCGCTATACCAATTTCGTATAGTGAGGAGATGACGAGGGCCATTAAAGAAGCGACACGTGAAGTAGGATGAGCAACTTGTGGTTCAGGTCACATGCCAGGGGTTTTATTGGTGTCATGTCACTTGGTGCTGATAGCTAATAGGGTTGAGTTGAAATGTCAGTCATGTCCGGTTTTTGTGGTGTCGTGGGTTCACTTTCACGGCGGGGACGGGGCAGGGCAGGTACTTTAGATATTTTTCGGATTTCTCTAGATTTACATAAACATCCTTGAACCTTAAGCCAGACTGCTCGACTTACTGGAATGATCAGCACGTAATTTTTGTTAGATTTGATAATTTATTTTATTAATTATATTTTATTTTTAATATGATATTATTATTTAATATATAAATATAATATAATTAATTAATTATGTTAAATTTTAAAATATAAATATTGTATAATTTATATTCGTATTACACATGATATAATATGATTATGATACGATTAAAATTGATCTCTTTATATCTAATACGATACGACACGATTATAACACGATTAATATGAAAAACATAAAAACACGATTAAGATACGAATTACAACACGATTAAAATATAAATTAACACGAATATTGTCAACCAATCTATCAATCAATTTCCTTTTTTCTCCGTTTTTAAGCTGTTTTATTTTTCAACTGTCTCTTCACAAATTACAAATTATAATTCACACCATTCAAAGTCATAATTTTAAAATATATAAAAAATTTGTTAAAATTAATATATTAACTTATTAATATTAATTAATACTTCTTATTTTTCAATTATTAATTTATTATTTACTATTAATGATAATGAGATAGTTACATACTATAAATGTATAATTATCTTAATCATTTAATATGAGATTTAAATTACAAAACCTATTTTACTATTAATTAATAAGATTGAGCCCATACTTTAATTAGTTTATAAGGTGATAATATATTATTTTTATATTTATATTATATTACATTTAAGTAACTTTTTATAAATTATAATTATAATATATTAGAAATTGTATGAACAATTCATGTTGGTTACATTTAACCCTTATCTTAACAATTATATTATTACTAATAATTATAAACTAATTTTTATACATTAAATAAGTTTTTTAATTCAAAGTTTTAAAAAATATTTATAAGTTATATATATTACATAATTATATTAAAAATTAATGTGTTTTATATATAAATTTGTTAATTTAAACGTGTCTATCCGTTTATGACATGTTAAACGTGTTAACAGATACGATTGACACGATTATACGTTTACGACACGATTAATTAAACATGCTTTAATCATGTAAACGGCTAGATACGACATGATTACATATTTACGACATGATTAATTAATCATATCTTAACCGTGTCTTACACGTGTTATGCGTGTTTTAAATGTTTATGACACGAAAATTTCATGTCATAAACGTGTCGATACGATTCTGACATGAAATACGATTATATAAAACTCATACACGATAAAAGTGTATCATACACGTGTTATATTTTCATGTCATGTAAAAAATTACTAGGTCTACTTTTTGCCTTTTTCTCTCTTTATATATATAAAATTTTGATAATACTTTGTTTTGGATAAACCTTCAACTTCGTGAAAGGTTTCTATACAATTTTTTTATAATATAAATTTTTAAAATAATTATTAAATATATTATTATGCCGTTTGGACTATCAACGATCTACATTATCGTCTGAATATTCATTTTGATTGAAAGAACAATAAGGTTATTCTCTGATCACCAAAACATAAGGAGACATTGATATGATTACTCGACAACAACATGACCTCAGAACAACACCTTCCTCTGAATGGCCGCTGACTGACAGTCTGGCTATAAGACGCAATAGCCTGACAACTAGCTTTGCGTTGCTGTCCTCCAATTACGTCATCTGGCAGTATGTTCCTCGAACAATGTCCTATAAAAGAGTGAACAAACCCAAGGTAAGGGTATTTTTCCTTTTCTAATTTCTCCTATTATATTAGTTCTTAAAAATTTGAAACTATTAGAGAGTGCCCTCAAAGTATCAACTTCGATACCCTTTTAACTCTCTTTATGCTGCAGGCCTCTATTCGACCTACCAAAGAAAAGCATCAACAGATATTATGATAAAATTTTAAATTTTCTCAAAAGCATTAAAATATTATCATATATTATTTTTTATTAAATTAAAATTCGACCTTATACGACATAATTATCTTAAACTTTATCATGTTAATTTCAATATTCAAGCCCAATATCTATTCGACCATATAAATAAATTTTGAAGGTTTTAGGAGAAATATAAAATTTCAAGATAATTGTGTGGATAAAATAAAAGAAGTTTTTATCGTCAAGATTTATGTGCTATTGTTCCATCACTTAATCATAAAAAAGTGGGCTAAAAAATCAGTAAAAATATAGGGTTAAAATATTAAAAAAATCTTAAATTTTAATACTTTCTTTAGATAATTTTATACTTTATTGTATTATTTAAATAAGCTCTTATATTTTGATTTGCATAGTAATATATCCTTATTTATTTGAAATAAAAGATTTTTTGTTACATCTGTCGATGAGTCAGAGATAGCTTTTTTTAATTTGAGCTAGCCAAAACTATTATTTAATAATAAATATTTTTATTTAAATTTTATTATAAAAATATATAAATATTAATATAATTTTTTATTTTGATGAATTTATGAATAGTAATTTGAGCTTTTGGTCTTGGGCAAAAAATCTAAAAAAAGTTTGAATCGCAACTTGACCTAATCGATAAACACCTCTATTTAATTTAGTAAGTGTATTTAGGGTTAAATTAAAGATGGGAAGCTTTTTTGAGTACAATTTAAAGGTTAAGACTTTATCTGGGTGTAAATTAAAGGTTGAATAGTTATTAAGATGTAATAAAAGCATAGGGACTTATATAAATAAAATAATAAAATAAGAGATGAATTAAGAGATGGCACGAAAATAAAATATAACAATAATTAAAATATGGTACAATATAAAAAATAACATATAACACGTCATAATATGAACTTATCAAAATATACATAAAAATATTAATATGTAAAAATTTATATAAATTCATAATACTAGTAAATATGCAAAAAAATTAAAACACGCACAAAATATTTTCTCTTTCCTTTCTTTCTCTCTCTATGTTAGAATTTATCACACAGAAAAATATTTTTTTAAAATAATAAGTTAAAAAACAGAAAGTTAATTTTGTTTCAAGTGAATTGTTTTTTAGAATTAAAAATATATTAAAAATAATTCTTTTGAGTAATTATTTTTTAGGATTAAAAGATTTAAGCACTCTTAATTTTATTTTATATCTATAATTTTAATTTGATTTTTTGATAATTTCACAATTAAATTAGTGTCATTTAACTCAGTGATACCAAATTCAGTTAGAAACTTTATATATAATATAGATATAAATATTTCAAAATATAAATAATATTAATTATTAAAATATAAAATTTATATAAATTTATAATATTTAAAACAGATGAAAAATTAATAAAAAAACACAAACAAATAATTTTTTTTTATAAAAAAATGAAAAAAGGCATAGCTTATCGAGTGGCATCCAAAGAATAAAAAAAAAAAAAAAAAAACCCTTTTCTACCAAGGGAGTTCAGGGAAGCAATTCCTTAATAGATACTAGAATCTTTGACGCTAGCGTTACAAGTGTTTAAGAAATAAATAATAAATAATTTTTTATTAAATATGGATTTTTTTTGTATAAGTAGATATTTTTTAATTTAAAAATATATGTAAAAATAAATTAAAAGATTAAAATAATATTAGTTTTATTTTTAATTTTTAAATAATTTTATCAACTGAATTAGTGTCACTTGAATCGTGATACCAACTCAATTTATCTCATTATATATAGTATAGATAATCAAATACTAAATGAACGTCCTAATTATATCTTACACTTATATCTTAACTATAGTAAATTTGTGCTTCCAAGGCATCACAATTAATTTAGAGACAGTTTTATATAATTTTAATAAATTCACGGTACGTTTAATTTATTAAAATGAAATATAGTTGTAATTGAAAAATTATCCTATGAAAATGAAATAAAGTTGGATTGGAATAAAATGGTTATAGAAGTATTTTTGTTTAGTGAAATGAAATATTATAGAATTCGAATCCTCAACAAAAGATATTCAAATTTTCTTTAGCAATTTTATATTTTGCCTAAAACTAGAATTATCATTCAGTAGGAGAGATGTGAAATGATTATTGTGATCTTGAATTGAATAAAATTAAAATAGACTATTTCACAAAATCAACATTCAATAAATAAAATAATAACATTATTTTAATATACTAAATCAACCTTTAATAAAATATAAAATTTATAAATTACTATGAAGACACGACACTTCACAGAATAGTTGACGTGAATTTACCACGTAAAAAAAGTACAAGGATATGGAATACGAAGCGAAAGTCTGGTTGCCTTTTATGAATTGACAAGAGATTATTTTCCACTAGATTATGTCACACCAATTAAATAGGTAAAAGAAGAAATCATACATGTACATCAATAGTTTTTATTTAACAGCGCAGTAAGTTTCTAAGAAAATATTTGGTTAAAATAAAACAATTAAAATGAATAATTTAAGATGTTTAGATGCCTCGCCCTTGAGGACGATCAATACATTCTAAACTTGAAACAGTTGAGAAACCTTCTTCATAGTTGTGTGTGTTTTTCGTTTTTATGTTTCAAAATTTACCTAATGTGATTCTGTTAATTGGTTGTTGGACCAATGCTTTGTAGAGTTGTGGTCCAACAAGCATAATTCAAATTTATTTTGGGCTACTTCAGTCACTGGATGATATATATATATATATATATATATATAGCCCAACGCAACAACCTTTGCCAACCCTACAGCTTCTGGTAGGGATGCCAAAACCCGATGCAATCGATAAGTTTGGTAACAATCCGATTTAAGTAGAAAAAGAAAAAAAAGAAGAGATAAAGTGAAGCGAAGTGGTTTTGGTAAATATTTATTCTGCTCCATCTCATTTTTAAAGTTATTAATTTATCATTTAAAATATTTTTATGTTTCCCTACATTTGTAGTATCTGTATTATATATATATGTATGTATATATTAAAGTATAATCTTAAGCGAAATCTGCCTACATTTTATTTAGTAGAAAAGAAAAAGAAATGAAAAATTTTTATTCAAAATATAAAACATGTATTATAAATCCATTAAATTTGAATATATTTTTTTTTCCTTTTTCCATTTCAAACAAAGAAGAAGTGGGAAGGACGAGCCTAAATTTAAACTATACATTCTTGGGGTCGTGATGGACAAAAACGTGTTAAATACATATTTTGAACAAACTTAGTTTAAATGCTTACATGTTTATGTATTTGCAAATAAGTTGATTTTTCTAGTTATATAAACACCTATTATGTGTTTTTTTTGGAATAAGTATAAATTTTTTTTTTTTTTGTTCTCATAATTAACCTTCCATTTTGTCGCTTGTAAACAAATTAAACAAATATTCTCTATCTCTATGTCACGTTTTGTACATATAAAAATATTGCAATTATTTTGCCATTTTTTAGTTGATATCGCATGATGAAAACATATGAAAAAAAGTCGAAATCATTTTTCCTTTCCACTTTATCTCAAACGAAATTGTTATCTTTTTGTTTTAAATTTTTATACTTGTGTTTGAGGTTTAGCTTTTTGCATGATATGGTAGAAGGAAAATTGAAAAGATAGAAAACTAGATGAGAAGAAAAGTGAAATAATAATTTTTTTTCCTTTGCTTAGTAGAAAAGATGAAAAAATGGAAAAAATAAATTTCTTTCCATCATTGCTTAGTAAGATTTGAAACATGAAATGAAAATATATTGTTTTACCATTACATCTATTGTAATTTAAAATAAAAAATAAATTTAAAATATGATAGATAATTTTATAAATATACTCATTTGATTCGCACTTCTCTTATTTTTTCTTTCATCTTTTCTTTGTAATTTGGAGTAATTTGTTTTACTTAATTTACACTACCCTTATTTTCTTTCAACTTTTTTTTTTAATAATTTGGAGTAATTTATTTTTGTTGATATATGTGAAAAATGAGAATCTTTTCTATTTTTTTCTTTCATTAGGATAGAGCAAAAGTTGATTCAAATCGATTTAACCAAAGAAATTTGGTTAGATTGGTTTGGTTAAATCCTTTAATAGTTATCCTAGTTTTTTGTCTTAGTTTAATATGTTAATTTAATCGATTATCAGTTAATAAAACCATTAATTAAATAAACCTAATTAACTAAATTTTTTAAATATTTAAATATACTAATAGGCCAATCAAACCCATATCAAAACTCAATATCCAACCCAGTAACTCAAGACCCGACAGGCCAATAAAACTAAACCCATTACCCATACCCAATTTTCCAAATATTTTCCAACCCAATTAAACTTTTAAAAAATCAATTGAAAAATTAGAACAGAAACCCTAAGCTGGCAGGCAATTAGCTGCCATTCCCTCTGTTGCTTTGTCCCCTTCCTCCTCCTTTAATCTCAAATTTGCTTGTGCTGAAGGAAGCCTTTATTTTCAGTTGATAAAAGGTAGTTGACATCTGTTATTTTTCCTTTAATTGGGTAAAACAAATTTGGAGTATTAGCATCTCTTTTTATTGTTATTTAAATTTTCAGTCCATACTTTTCTTACTAATAAAAGCTTTACTTTTTGACTTTTAAAGGCTTATCAAAAATATATCAGTTGTTGAGAAAGTGTTTTGGCATTTTCTAGTCTATAATTATTTTCTATTTTAAAGAAATATTTCCTGGTAAAGGGATTTTAGTTTGTTTAATAGAGGAGAAAAAGTTGGCTGCTACCCTAAACCTGTTTTGACCAATCTAATTGATTAAACTGATAGATATTTGATCGATTTGATTAATTTAATTATTATTAATAAATTTAATTGATTTAATTAATTTGTATAATAAATTTATTAATTAATTTTTAATTTTTTTTGACGGGACTAATCGGTTACACAGTCCTATCTCTTATATTTCTTTCCTAACCAAGTACATCTAAAGTCCATTTTTTTCATTTTTTGCTTTTCATCCTATCAAGTAGGTTTTTTTTAAGTAAAAGCGGAAGCGAGAGAAAAGAAAAGTTGGAGGAAGAAAATAAAGACAAGTGGAAAAGAGAGAGGCAGCTTGAGCAAATGGTAGGGGTGGATGGCAAATTGAACAGGGATGACTGATCAACGCGAGAGAGAGAGAGAGAGAGAGAGAGAGAGAGAGAGGAAGTAATTGGGAAAGAGAAAAAATACGATGAGAGGCCATTTGCCCCTTGTTGCATGATAATAATAGTGAACGAGATTAGATTCGCTACCTCTCACATCAGCAAAGGCACAAGTTAAATATATCACTTGATTAGCTAAAAATAGGGAAGAATTAAAAATAGAAAAAAAGGAATGAACAAAAAATTAGGTTTTAAACGTCTTTTACTTTTCTATATTTAAAAAATTTAATTGAAATATTCTAATTTTGAATTTGGGTTATAAAAGAAAGAGATGTAAGACGGAACAAACTTATAAAAAGGATAAACGAGAAACATGAAAGTTTTTTTTTTGTATTATTCTTATTTTTTCTCATTTTTTTAGTTTATTTTTTTTAACTTTTTAGATCATTTCTTCTGAAAAATTACAATTTAGACTAGTTAAAAATATAAAATAAAAAATAATTATAAATAAACTTGAAAATTTGAAATTATCAATTTCTTCTACAAAAATATAAAAATATTCAAAGTATAAGAGAGAGTGAGAGAAAGAAAGAGTAAAAGATAATATATATATATATATATATATATATATATGTATATATGATTTCAAATTTTTGGTTAAAACCCATGTTTTTAGGTTTTTTTAAGGTATAAAAAAAATTAGATTTTTTTTATCATTCTTTCTTTGTCTTTTACCATTTCCAAAACATTTACAATAGAAAATTATGATTTGTAATAATTCAAATTCTATAGGGTTCAATCACTAGATCAAACTACTGCTTTAGTTATTTCATTTCATTTCTATTTTATTTTAGTGAACTAAACATATTGTAATTGTTAGATGTCTTATTGGTACATATTTGCTATAGTTAATGCTGGATTTTCTTTGAATATAATTGATTAATTAATTTATTTTTTTGAAAGTGGATTATATGTTAGTTTATTAATTTTCTATATATTTTGTTTTATTGTTAAATATTTATGGTATTTACTTTTCACATATTTTTTATTTATCCATAATTTATATTTATTGTCAATAAGTGTATTTTCTTGGTAGATTACTAAAATTTATTTTTAATGATCAATATTTGAGCAACAATGTCAAATCATATATTTACAACTAAAATGTAATTTATATCAACACCTATATATTAGACCTATCCATGGTCGGGCTACTTGCTTGGCCTAGCAGGCCCAACTTGCTTAGATCGAGTTTTGGATAGATCGTTCATCAATTTGAATTGGGCTAGTTCAGCGTGAATTGAAATTTATTAAAAATGTTTTTATTTAAATTTAATTATAAAATATATAAATACTAATATAAATGTCATTTTTTTATTAATTATATATAGTAAATACAGGTAATGTGGGTGGTCAAGCTGAAAATGAGCTTGGAAAAAAATAAATTTTTTGAGCCACGATCCTACCTGTAGACACTTTAATCTATATCTACAATATTTAATAATAAATATTAAAAGGCATAGATGCTAGTAAAACTTTTGATTAACGAAGATAAACATCTTTAATTTTGTTTGCTATATTTAAATAATTATGTTAAATATCAATCATATTCTTTTTTTTTTAGAAAAATTGAAAAATCTAATTTTATTGAGATATTTTATCAATTGAATTTTTTTATTTGTTAAATAAAAAATTAAAGTTTAGATCTACAGATGTTTAATTTTGTCTAGGCCTTTTCTAAGCAAGTGAAGCTTGATTCAAGACACAGGTGAGACAAACACGACTCGTTCATGCCCAACCAATTTTTGACATCTTGGGACTTAATTAGAAGGCCAAGAATAAATAATAACGAAAAATAGAATAATAAATAGGGATTGTAGGACCGACGACATAGCACTAAAAAAGGAAAAAGAAAGGTTTGAAATGTCTAAAGACCAATTTGAACAATTAAAATCCTTTAGAATGTAAACAAAATGTCATTTTGACAAAATTCACAGAGATGTATTGATAGATTTCATTAATGTACTGATAAATCATTAGGTTTCAGTCATTCCAAGCCCAAAGCATGCATTATATCAATATAATATCGTGTTTTTTCATGGATTTTCAGTTTTGGAAGCACCTTCATTGATATAGACACTAATGTATTGATACTGCATGAAAATTTTCATCACGAACAACCCAAGTTTTCTTACATTTCTTCTTTCTAACCATATAAGAGGTCTTGTCAAAACATTTTTATATTGAAACATAAGCATGAGAACCACTGACATGGATTAAGCCATTATAGCATGAATAAGCTTAAGATAAGTGAGATTAATGCTTTAATCACACTTGGGAACCAAATGGCTCCTAGTTTGATTGTTTTCTAACTATTTTGAGTCTGATTCAGCTGAATTTCAATGGATGACTATTTTGAGTTGAAGTTAAGATGAAGTTAAAACATTTTTCTTGCTTTGAGCCAAGATATGGCCATTTGGAATAGGGTTCTCTTTGAGGGCATGTAGTTATGATTGTCTACCAAACTCAGCTTAAAACATGCTCCATTTAGAAGGATTTCAGCCCTTAACTAGACCATCTAGCCCTGTATAGAGATTGCTTGCAAGGAAGCTTGGTTGAGTTGTCAAATTATGATAAACTTGCCTAGGGATGAGATGATCAGCCAAAAGGGGGTTAGAAAAACCTTGGGGACATTCATGAGGGAGGTTCCTTTAGTTCTGGAGCTAAGAAAAACCAAAGAGCAAAAAGAGAGCAAAAAAGAGGAAAAAAAAAAGAAAAAAAAAGAAAAGAGAGAAATGAAGAATGATAGCTTCAAGTATCCACATAAGGTTGTTTTCTCTCATCTTTTATTTTCATTTTGCATCTTCTTCTCTCTTTTATGTGAGTTTGATGATCCTAAGCTATGCTTGGGGGATAATTTCTGCCAAGGTGTAGGAACCAAGTTATAACCAAATCTTGAGCTATGACTTCAAATCACTATATTTTGTTGTTCTGTGTTATTGTTTATTAAAAGTTTCAAAAAATAAGTTTCCATAAAAAAATTGTTTTCTAAATGTTATATGTTGATTTCTTTTGGTTTCATGTAAGTTTTCATCATGTGTTCTTCCATATTTTGGTTATCACTTTCGTTTTATGTTATTTAGGTTTCATGATGAGTATGACACATGCATTTTATGGTATCTGTATGCATTATTGCTATGATTTACATGTCCTTACATTTCACATGAATATATTGTGATTATGACAACATTATCATTTATATTTATGAATCCATGTATGTTCATGTTAATATGGTATTTTGAAAGTAAAATCATATATGATGCAATGTTCGGAATATTATTTGTGAAAAATGATGTTCAAACATGTATTTAGGAGTGTTAGAAACTTCCATAAACCATTTTGCAATTTTCCCATAATGATTCTGCATGTTGGGAGCCATCTTGCAACTTCCATGTATTTCTATGTCATTTTCAATAACTTAGGTAATTTTACGTCATTTGATGTTATTTAATGCCATTTAGGCCTTTTTCTATGATCTAGGGATTTTGATGCAATTTCATGAACTTTGATGCCATTTAGTTATTTTTTATGACTTAAAGATTTTTCTGTCTTTTCATGTATTTTAATGTCATTTAAGTCATTTTTAATGATCTAGGGATTTTTGTGCAATTTTATGAACCTAGATATCATTTAGTAATTTTTTATGACTTAGGGACTTTTATATCATTTCATGCATTTTAATGTTATTTAGGCCATTTTCCATGATCTAAGGACTTTGATGTAATTTCATGAATTTTAATGTCATTTAGGTTATCTTCCATGATCTAGGGACTTTCGTGCAAATTTTATGAATTTTAGAGATATTAAAGTCATCTCATTGATTATTTTATACAAAGGAATACACTATATAAACAAGTAAATCAAAAATTTAAATTTTCTTAAAAGATAAAACTTTTGTATTCCTTCAAGTTTTTCAAAGGAGTGTGAAAAGTATTTTGATTTTGAAAAAATATAAAAATTTGATTTACTTAAAATGAGAAAAATAATAGTAATTATAAATGATATAAAAAAAGAGTTATAATTAAATACTGAAAAAATTAAGACTGACAATAATTAAGACTTCAGTTAACATATAATTAAGAGGTATTGATTTTCTGGTATCATTTTAGGGATTGATCATTTCTTGTGATTGTAATTGACTCTTGAACCCTTTCATGCAAATTCTGGTATAAACGTAGATTTCAGAGCTTATTTTCAAAAGTTTCGTAATCCTTAAAATACGAGCTCTGATAGGTGACCAAACTCACCTAGCTAAAGTTAGATGGTGGTGATCAACTAATTTGGTCATTCATAGTAACCATTTAAGGTTGAGTTCGACGAGCGATTCATTCAACAATTGAATCCCATCTCAATAAAAAAATAAAAAAATTACTTGTTAAAGTCTGACATATCAAATTCATGTTCGACATATTACGGTAAGATTCAATTGCTTTATTTTCAAAGTTCTAATTTTACATCAATGTTACACTTAATAAATTTTATATCAATATGATGGATTATGTAAATAATGTAAAATTTATATGTTAATGCAAATTTTGGTTAGTATGCATTTTATTAATTTCAATTATTTCTAATTACACATTCAACATATGATAATTCCTAAAAATAAAAATATTCACGTGTAATGGCCCAATGCATTGAACAACAAAATTAATAAAAGAAAAAGAAAAAAAAACTAGCTATTAGGAAATAGCAAGGTTAAGATAAGGATAAACTATAGTACTTGAAACTTTTTTTTTTCTTTTTAAGTTATGATTTTTGCTAAGCCTATGGAAGGGAAAATAAATGAAGTGAGGGAAAATGGGAAAACACTTTTCTTATATAGATAAAAGTTTAATTTTATTAAAGAAATGAGTACTGAACACTCTTCCCTTTCCGTTAACATATATATATTTTTTATCATTTTTTACTAAATTATATTTTTTAAAAAAAGTTAAAATAAAAAATAAATATAAATATAAGTAAAAGTAAAAGACAAAAAAATGTATAAGTTTAACTGTTCTTGCGCTTTCTTAAATGACAATGAATATTTTAATTTATTTAATTAATAATATTAATTTATAAAATTTAAAGTTATTTAAAATAACACAATATTAACTCAAATGATTCTGAATTAAATCATTTAACTGAGATTCAAAAGATAACTATGATTTCATTTGAGTAATTTTTTAGCAAAATGAAAATTGACTTCATAATTTCATAATTTCATGATATTCTAGAGAATTTAATAATGCGAGCTGCGCACTGAGAATAGCTAATAACAAAAAGAGAAAAACATTGCATTTAATTGTGCAATGATTCTTTGAATTCTTTCTTTTTATTTTTTTTCTTTTAATAATTTAAAAAAATAAACAAAGAACAGATCATCAACTTGCAGTAGAGGTGAAGAAGAATATTGTTTTTCTTTTAATTTTGTTTGGATGTCTAATTAATTTTAACTAAGAATATATAAAAATCAGATTAAAAACTGATCAAATATAAAATTAGTATTTGTAAACTATGGGCGATCAGCTTGTACTTTAAACCAACATAATAATCAACAAAAGGCTTCAAAAAAAAAAGGAAAAACAAAATAAAAATCCAATAAACATTGGATATGGGATTAAGCTTCGACCTTCTTGATGGCAGTTTCAAGATCAGATAATTGGATCCCCCTCATCCTCTTCTGGCGCTTCGTTCAAGTCCAAAACGCTATTCTCCACCACGGCATCCTTTCTCTTGTTGTTATCAATACCATCCTGGGCGTCATCGTCGTCGTCGACTGCCACCACAATTTTTTCAGCCTCCACCGCCGCCCTCCATCCTTCTCCAGCTCCATCTTTCTGGAAATATTTAAACACCGTCCTCATCCGCCTCAATAGAGCGTTAAACTCCTCCATCTCCTCCTCAATGGCTTCCTCTTCCTTCCTTATCTTCTTCTTCTTCTTCTTCTCTATTATTACTCCCTCCTCCCTTTCCTTCTCACCCCTTTTCCTCTTCTCCTTCTCCTTCTCCATACTTCTAAAGCTAATTTCACAAATAATTTCTCCTTCTTTCTAACGCATCAATAAATTCCAAGTAATTCTAACTAAACCAGAACAGAAAAGAAAATTAAAAAAAAAAAAACACTAAGGAATTTGCTCTGTGATTGATCTCTTATATTTCAATTTTCTATAAAGGCCAAGACTACTACTATAACCAAAGTCATACTTTAATAACGTTTTATTCTCTCTCTTACTTTTGTATGGATTTTTAATTAATTATTTATATTAATAATAAAATTTTTTGATTGATTTGAGAAATGCAAGAATATC